>VOMN01046150.1:0-17077 GCA_014899125.1 Orchestia grillus | reverse complement strand
CAGCTCCCACATGCCCGGCAGAATGCGGCGGGCACAGCTCCCACATGCCCGGCAGAACAGATGGCCTTTACGATGCCGCCGGTCTGGCCAGAGCCCCCAAGCCGCAGGCACTTTAACGATTCAGTCGTCAGCGCAAAATCGCCCAAAGGCCTTTGAAGTATTGAAAATCAATTGGCTGCGGAAATTTCTTTCTGACTTGCTTTGGCCCAAGCAGGGTGAAGTCTGATTTAAATAATTCCAGCGAAACTTTCGCCAAATTTGGTCACTGTGATTAAGAAAAGAATACGGAAGTGTCATTAAAGCTTTTCAGAGTCTGATATTGAAGTGCTCTCTTTCAAATTAAATTCTGAGGTGCATAACTATCCCCTGTTAATTCAGGAAGACGATTTCTTTGTTAAAAAAATCCGGAAAATATTCTTGCTTCACTTTTCATTCGATCCAATTTTTTTCATTTTTTGAATACAATTAAAGCCTTTGTGTGCTAGAAAATTCGTTTTTTGCAAAGAAACGTTTTCAGACATAATTGAGCGGTTCTTTTTATCATACCAAACAAAAATACTTAATTCAAAGTATTTAATTTCGGAAATTGAGATTTAAGACGCACTCACATAAATAAACGTAAATGAACTCGAGAACAAAAATGTTGAGTCGTAATAGTACATGATGAGCAAAAATCACATGAATCGATTCTTGACTGGAATTACCTCGTAGAAGAGCACAAAAATTTCTCCATGTAGCTACCATTTTCTTCCAGCCAAAGGAAAAACGAGTAGATTCCAGGAAGATTATTAAGCGTCCCTTTTTGCACACGCGACTAATTTATAAATCTTCACGCAATGATCTCGAGGGCTTTTATTGCGTTGGCATTGGCCAGTCAGGCCATTATTTCGTGGAGCCCCGACCCGCCCCTGGCCACTCAACGATGTGGGACCGCTTGCTGAGGAAAGAACTGCATCGAAGAGGACGAAGAAGCACCCGTGCCATCCTAGAGATCTGTAGACAAATGGTGGTCGTCTGGGAACAGACGATGGAAGATGGCGTTCGTTGCCTTCTTGGAGCACTTGAGCAGATTCGGACTTGGCTGCTGTGCCCTACTGTGGGTCTCTAAAACATTCTTATGGCAGCACCATCATTTGGCTTGATTAGCCAAACAGACCTGACTTCCTTGCCTTGATAACCATCCAGTAAGTTCAAGTCATTTCCGATAACTTGTATGGTTCGTTTAGCTACTTGAAAAAGATATTTTTCGCTCCGATGTTTCACAACCGATGTTTCACTCGCGAATAAATGGGTTTGAAACAACTATGTTTGCAACCCTCACTGTGTATGCAGGGAATATTGCTAGAAAAAACTTTTGCACTGCTTATCAATTTGAAAAGATTAGCACAATAAACTGTTTTAAGATTCAACGATCAGTAAAAACTAAGCAAAGCACGGGAAACTGTTTGAGAAACTCTTATTAGTTTACGCACTGCAATTTTCCACACAAAAACCTACTCCATAAATTGAAGTACCAAGCGCAATTCATTTCATATACCGAACACATACCAGTTCTCCCTCAACAATGATCAGTGGCAGTTGTTGCTTTATCAGTGATTTTCTAATCCATCATATCCCTTGATCGAGTAAAAACATGAAAGCGAGAGAGTTGTTTTCGTTAAAAATATCCTCAAATCTCGAGGAATCATAAAAAACATAATTGCTTAATATAAAGTATTTGTTCACCATCCAAGAAGATAGGTCCGATGCGGTGTCCAGGGCTGAGATGCTTCATCTTACTCCAGGCGCAGCACGTGATGGGCATTTTACCCTCAGAGCAAGTCAACTCAAGCCTAATGAAAACTGACTACCGCTGAGCACGGACTTCCAAGAGCTGTTAGGAGAAAGATTCTAAAACTTCGACGTAGACGAGGATAAATGGTACCTTGAACCCGCGGATCATGGATGACACAAACCCCGGCGAAATACAGAGCCAGGCGCCTGGGACACTACAGAGCTCGTGTCGGTGGTCGAAGATGAATGACGATGGGGCCTTGATCGTAATGGCATTGAAGTCAGACAGTCGAGGGTGTGTGTGTGCTCACTTTTGAAGGAAAAGTATCGAAGCGCAACTTTGTGGAAGTGTAAGAACTTGTGTAACCATAGTTACGGTCAGAAGGAGATGACGTCGAAGAAGTTGAAAGAACAAGTCGAAAAATTGCTATTGAAATGAAGTGGTGAGTTAGCTGCTGACAGTGAAACTCTGGAAATAGTTTTTGGTAATTGGAGGCTTCGTACTTTTTAATACAATATAGCTAGATGTTTAGGAACATATCTGAGGGTACCAAACATCAAGGTAATGTAAATTTTTCACCTAATTTGGAATTCTATAATCAAAGTTCCATGATAAAAAAATAATCAAGATTCTTTATTTTTCAAACTGAACAGCTGCAAGTTAATATGATAACGAAGGAACATCAAAGTCAACCATGAAAAGACACATTATTATACACCGTTAATATGAACAAAAAATTCCAGTTCTTTCACGAATTCATCAGCCTTTACAAACGACGAGAAGTGGTATATCATCATCGAGAGATGATTCCCGACGGACATATCATTCCCGCCGATGATGCCGAGACCAACAGCTTCGTGGTCTCGTTGCGTTTGTAAACCAAAGCAAAACGATCGGAGCAGAAGCCTTTCCCTTCTCCCAAAAAAATTATTTGACGTGTCATGCGAATTCTTCAGGCGCACGACATATCATTCAAATGCGCGCTGCGTGTTGGCTGAGTTGCAAAAGCGTAATAAAACAAATGTATTTTTTTTGTTTTGTGTTCCCACTTTTGCTGGGCGTGGAGGACGGACAGCGTGGAGCGTCAGGACGAGAGCAGGAGGACTTCAGGTCTGAGGCGGTTGTGGTCCAGCAATAGCATGCATTTTGAATGGAATATTAGATGCTTAAAAAGTCTTGCCGAGCCTCGAGTGAGGGTGAAAACTGCAAATTTGAGCACAATGCGGATCTGCAAACCTAAAAAATTGAACGGAACGTAAAAGCTTGAGCTTGGGGATTTACGAGATGAAACTTGCGAAAGATTTTCTATAGATTTTTTTGTGTCTCTTCCTCGCTGACGAGGCCTACCTACTCTCGTACACGCCAGCTGTAAATATATTTAGCGTACGGCTCAATTATCGATATTCTATGTTTCTTTTCGTATTAGTTTGTTGAACGTATTTTGTGTTATTGCAGATACAAAAAACAAAATCAGTCGTGTGACCCAAATTCCTGCACCATTTGAGCTGGAAAAATTTTTCGACGCTCGAGAATCTAGGCTCCTCTTGGTGAATTTTAGTCACCACGAATTTTTTACTGCCTCGATACTGAACTATAAAATCGATGAAGGCTATCCTGAATTTCGAAACTCGTGCGGAAATAAATGCTGTACAAATAGTTTCTTTCCAAGTTGCTAGTTTTTGGTTCACACTGAGCCCGTGGAATTGAGTTTTAGAGGCAATTGGATTTTTTGTGTAGAAAAAGAATGAGCGTAAAATTGAGACCAGTCACCACCGTTCCCTGAGGTGGAGCTGAAAAGAAGAGCGCGGACCGCCTCTATAACACCTCCCGCTCTCTCACCCAACTCCCACCTTCGTCCTCTTCCTACTTGCATAACGGTCGCCTGCACAGAATCTCAACACAGATGTCGAGAAATGTTATATCACAGCCCTCAAGCCTGTGAGTCAATTGTGCATCGCAGCTTGAAGTCGCACAAAGATGAATCTCACCTTCAGAGACTTTCGATTATTCTAATTCACTCACTGTCCCATTACCGCCTCCTCACTCATAGGTTGAGTAACTGATGCGTGTGGGGGGGTCGTGATAAGAACTACCTTCATACAAAAATAGAATAGTCTTATTAAAAAAATTCCGTTAACGGAATATTAGCGAGCAGAAATATTGAAATTTCAATTCGAATTGTCAATCTTCTTTCCCCCTGACTATAATCCGTTTACCATTTCTGATGCCTTAATCTTCGGGGGTAAGACGCGTTGCGTCATGGTGAGTGAGAGTCCAACTAAGAGTGGCAGCGACTAACAGTAGAGGAAGTTATAAGAGAATAATAAATGTTAATGTATGACTTAGACCATAGCGAAAAATAATTAAAAATAAAAATTTGATAATGGCAAAGTAATGTCAAAAATATGGAAATGTATAATCAATAACCACACAGAGTTGATGGGAAGCTTATGTTAAATAACTGTGCCGTTGTACATTTATTACCGCATTCCACGCTGCATGAATATCCTCTGTACCATTGTACATCATCAACGTTAATCATCACCTCAGTGTCGTTGTGTACATGTTTTCTATGGATGCTTCAACCATCTATCTGTTTAGTATTATACTAAAACTCTGATCCCCTTGCTTTCGTATTATCTTGTTAGCATGCTTGTAACCGTGTAGACTGTTCATTAATATTATCGGTCAGAAATGCAAAACTCATCTATCAGTTTTTAAATTAGGGTTTTCCCATCGTATCATCGGAATGGTTCATTAGGATTATAGTGAATGAGTTAGCTCTTTGTTCTAGATATTTGTTAGGAAATAAAGAAAAGTCATTAGAGGTCCAAACAGTACTTTGGAAAAGTTACCTAATAGGTTACAGGTGGTCTAGTTAGTAACATAAATTCGCGAAGAGTCCTCAACCCATGTAGAAAGTTAGGCTGGAATTATCCTAGCTCTCAGTTAAATTTGAACATTGGCAATTCACGGCATGTCTGAATTCGGTCTAATATAGTGCGGCTCTGTAATGATTAAATTTCCATTACATTTCTTTACATTTCAATACGAGTACGAGTGTACATGCCGTACGCAAACAAAATGTGGCTCTGAAAAAATTCAATTGGATTCAAATTTTTACCTCGTAATTAATTGTTCCATGTCTAACAAGAGCAGCACGATCACGGTCTCCAAATATCCAAATATTCTCTATTTAGTGATGAACTGTTAAGACTGACCAAACAAAAGAAAATCATAAAAAAATGTTAACTGTTCAGCCAAGTGCGATTAACAAATGTTAAAACTATGCTCCCTATACAGCAGTCTATGAACTATGCAACCGTAGAGGTTTCTGCAATGTCTCCACACCCACATCTTATCTCATCATTTTAAAATTTCGAGAGTCAATAGAGTGGGTCTTCATTGTACAAAACTTCATTTGTTATCAAAGTTTTCGAGAAAGTTTGAATTTTCACATGCTTTGACAAATTCTCCAAGGTACGTACCTATCTGCTTTGAAACTACTTAAATGTCAGTGCGATTTCTCTAATTAATTAAACAAGAAGCCAATAATGAGAGTTCTTGAGGCACTGTTGTTAGCGGGCTTTCAAAAGACACTGATATTTCGAAAATATTAACTTTATTTCTGAAAAAATGGAGAATTACTCACTTCCTCCTTCAGAAACAGGTCCACAAGTTTTGGCATCAATTCTCGACTGATTGGAAAGTTTTCTGATCATTTTAGTGCAGATTTCTATTGAGTTGTTTGATGAAGAAAAATGCATTTTTGAACGAGTCAGCCAGTTCAAATATAAACTCGAGGTTGTGGAGTTTTTTTACTTCAAATTCTATGAATCAGTTTCTCTCACCAGTGCAGCGGCTTATTTGACATCTTAGAGCCAGTAAATATTTTCGTAATACATATGTGAGTAATAATTCACCCCTTAATTAAGATCATGGTGGCTTCGTTTACTTGGAAGTTCGCAACAAGGAAAAGACTCCCAGTTCCCCTGCTGCCCTTCATCCGACACCAAAAACCGCAAAACTTGAACAAAAACAGTCCTGGTGGCACTATTTTCGAGTCTTCGCCATTTTTCGCCTCGAACCTTCGAACTAACTCGTGAAGTCTGCACCTGATGCCTGTTGCTCTCAAGATATTTGTCAAGTTGTCGAAGTTTAATGAAATATTTTGAAGACGGAAGCTCAATTTAAAGCAAATCAATACTTAACGCCCCGCAGATTAGAATAAAGCTTAGCATTAGTCTTGTAAAATTCTGTCTTAGTATTCAATATACTTTAATTAATGAGATGGTCATAATATTCATACAAGATCACGAACAGTAATAACATTCAGGAAAAAACACTAGGGAAGACTCCTCAACACTGAATGACTTTTAATTTTTAACATCCAAAGACGTAAACACGATCATCACTCGAATTTTGTTAGCATTCATTCAGTACTCACGATCAGTCAGCCTTCAAAAAATTCCCAAGGAACAAAAAAAAGATCTAAGAATCTTTCAGGTCCCCAAGGCACGGTAAAGGTAACCTGAATACATCACCCCAAAAAAAGGAAAGTCTCAAATTAACTTTTTTGGTTTTCGCTCCAAATGAATGTTCAAAACTTTCACGGCCAGAAACGACGTATGAGGACTTCCGCAAACGTCAGATTTGGATCACGTTTCAAATGAGCGAGCGACCAAAATTGAACAAAGCGATGCAGCCAAAACATCTGTAAAATATTTTAGAAGAATATGATGGTTTTGTGGCTTATTAGGAATAAAGGATGAGCAATTCTTGTTCGGCTATTTGTGAATTAAAGACGGTTACGTTAAAGTTTGGTAATGTCAACTAAATTTACGATTACTTCGATTTTGGAACTGATTCAAACCGAACACCATTCATGCTATTAAAGTCCTTGTAAGCCTGATAAGCGATGAAAGCACTTTCATCGACTTCACTCAAAATTCAGCAAACATGCTTATTGAACTTTAATTTATTTGAATTCCACTCACGATATTCTTTTCTTTTTTACCTCATAAAGATTTTTTGTTTTTGACTACTCCAACATCTCTTCAAAATTTCATGCACTAATCCCAGATGTTTCAGCAAGTTTAATCAGCTTCAACATATCGATAGCTTGAAGTCTTTGTAGGCTCAAGAATGCCCCCCCATCCCTCCCTCCCTATGCTTGACCCCCTATATTCATGTAAGATGTGCGCGTCTTAGCATTTTTTCGAGCATCCCGAGCCACTCGAAAATTCATTGATACTAAGGCCATCATATCAATGTAATTGAGCAGCCTTAGGTTCATCACTTATACAATAAAACCATAGCGCTGAATCCGATGCCGGAACTATTGGAACTACCTCCCACTATGAGAAATATTACACTTACGTAGACTGTAGAATTAACTGTAGCGTCGATGTCCTGCCGATATGACAGTTACTCGCCCAAAAATAACTTCACAATAATTTAGTCTCACGTTTCCTGTCAACAATGACAGTGGTTGAAAGTGAGCAGTAGCTTACTGCAAGGTTCATTTGTCTCTCTGTCCGTTACATAAAAGCTGCCCTATACAACAGCACGATTTTTAGTGCTTCTAAAAAATAGAATCAAATTTAGGAAAGGTCAAATTCTGTCGTTTAGTTTTACAAGGGGTGCTAAAAAAAACTAAAGAGAAGATCACTGGAAACTCAATAAGCGCAGTGCGCTTGACCCCACAGCTTCCGTGTACAGAAAGTAGTCTATGAGATCGAGTCCATTGCTATGGTCCTCCATGGCTGTAGGGGCGCAAAAATAAAAACGGCTCCACGACATGCTTTAAAACACCTCAAATTCAAACTCCGAAATAACTTTGAAAGAATCGTTTTCCAATTGTGAATTTCGAAGTAAAATATAAACGAAAGCAAGCACTCGTCAAAACTGCACACGCTTTTACTACAGTTCGAAGACAACAAGCAAACGCGAGTTTCGGACCGCTGTCGCACGTGCGCTTCACATTTGTGAGAAAGAAAATAAAACTCAGCCGTACGAGAAAGCCGCTTCTTAAGAGGGATGATTTTTTGATCCAGCCAGCCAGCGAGCTCATTACAGGAAAGACTGCAGCATTATAGCTGCTTTCCTCCCTGAAATTATACTTCAGAAGCCGAGGTAGCGCGGCCTTGGATCGTATAACACGCCATTAGGGCAGCGCTTCCAAGTCTGGATCGAGTTGCAGTTTCACGTGAGAGACTTCACCAGCAGCGACATCGCAGCCTTCGCTGCCCTCCCTCGGTCCTCACATGCCAGGTGGCTGTGTCCAGTGGTGGTGTTTGTTACTCGCCTCACTTAGTCTGCGTGCAAGAACTGCATCGAAATGGCAGCGCTAGAGCCCTCATTCTTCAAATGCGCAGTGTCTTCTTCACGCTAAAAATGAGTGTCTCTGGACTCGTGAGACGCGATGTTCTTGAGCAACCGTGTGCCCTAAAAGCTGATATTCTTAGGTTTCTGGTTCCAGACATTTCCCTTTGGAAGCACTCGAGATGCAGCAGCACACAAGGCTACTTCTATATGGCCCCGCACTCATTTGAGTAACTAGAAAGTTTGTAGATAATATTTGATGGTTATCGAGTTGAAGATGTCAATGAAGTGCTGTGTCACGCTTTTATCAGACCATAATTACTTTTTTGCTACAAAACATTTCAATAAAATGACCTTATTACGGATTTAAATGAGTTGATGTTATCATGACAACATTCAGCTCGAGAGATATCAATCGTTCATCTATTTATCATTGCCTGCATACTCAAGAAGATATTTGACGTTTCACTCTATATCAAGTGAATGAGATCATTCTATTCACAATTCAATGAATGACGTGCTCATATTTTGACCAAATATCTTACGCTCGTTTGAGCGCAACCAGAGCAAACTAAAATCAACATTCCCGCAAATAATTATTCCAAACATTAAACCTGATACAAACTCGCGAAAGAAATAGAACTGCGAAGCATACATCGCATCAAACAAGAAAAGTTCAGATGAAGTTTCCAAAGGGCCACAATGTTCGTAGGGAGTCCCTCCTCCCCCCAGCAGGAAGCGGTCCAGATGGAGGCCGCCCTCTGTCACGAGCTCACAACACAATTGTCACGTAGGCAGCTCCATGGGACGACATCTGAGCTTCGCGCTACCGTGGCCTTTGTGCGTCTTGGGGCGCATTGGATGTTAACTCCAGCACCCAACTCTCGAGCACCCAACTCTCCAGCACCCAACTCTCCAGCACCCAACTCTCCAGCACCCAACTCTCCAGCACCCAACTCCCCAGCACCCAACTCTCCAGCACCCAACTCTCCAGCGCCCAACTCTCCAGCACCCAACTCTCTAGCAAACAACTCTCAAGCAGCCGAGTCAACGCACGAAAGAAACCTCGAATAAATTTGTGATATACTCGCAATGTTTGAGCTCGTCCATCCATGCCTGTGTGCGTTCATGTCAGGAAAATGGAAACCATGTATGTTAGTGCCCAAAAACTTTCGCTCAGAAATACTTATTTAACGTTGAAACATTTGAAACACGGTAGTCCAGTCGAAGGTGTGAACTGAAGAAACCTTAAACATGAAATACAATTTCCATTTGACATTCAAGCAGTAACAAGCTACATACATTATGAAGTCTAACAAGCACGACAAGAATTAAGTAAGCATTCGTATAATAAAATTACGAAAATTATATGTTTTTGCGACCAAATTTCTCAGAGCACCGTAATTGCGACGCGCACTATACATACATATGGAAGCGGCCGCACTCCCGTCCCAAGGCTCGGCAGAACTAATACTTATCACGCAGCGCCCTAATTAAACGAACAGAGGGAAATGCATAAACTCATTTCCGGGTGGACACTTGCAGCTCATCAAGAAGGGCCGGTCGCGCAATTGGACATAGGAAGCTGCAAGGGGCAACGGCCGAGGTCTCCAGCAGTCGTCGCTACCCCGCCTACATTACTGGTGGTGCTTCATCGCGCGGGTAGCTTGCATTATGGCAGAATTACTGGACATTAATTAGAAACGAGAGCGAGCGAGCTAAGGCGCAGGGTTCCCTTGCAGCGCCCGGCGTCTCAGTCTCCTACAGACGACGGTAAATATTTGATGATCTTATCGTGTTCCTTATAAGGAAGATTGAGCAAATAATCGGCCTGCAATGAAACACGGCTTTCCGGCTCACGTCGCCTCATTTTCTCCGAGATCCCTTGGTTTATTTCCAGAATATGGCCTGCAAGCTGATATGGAGACCGAAAAGCAAATTATGAATTTAAGGCACCTTTATTAGAAGAGAACATTTATGTCTATAACCACTTATTTTCTCAAAGACATAAATAAATAAATCTTCTTTTCTCCTTTTGCGTACTATCGGACCAACCAAGCGTTGGTGAAGGTGTCAGGTGCGAAAATATTCTAATGCGCATACATTCCAAAAATGCGTTTTTTCATGAAATCGGAGCCTCGATTTTTTGGTCGTTTACACGTGAAAAGGTCGTCCACATCAGCGTTGTGTAGGCATAACCACAGATTTAATTTTCAAACCTCCACACGGTTCGTGCGTTTACATGGCCAACTTAATGCGCGAAGAGAGTGTTGCCGGAAGAGTGCATACGCTCAGCGATCATTGAACATTTTCATGTTGAGATGCCGGTCCTTGAGCTGGAGTTGACGATACGTGGACCTTCATGTTGACTCTGAAGTCATCCTATTCTCAAGGTTGTACAAATGAGTAACTTTAACGCTTGTATCTCATTATGCGAGGAAAATACGGAGAAAATATCAGGAACCGTTTTCTTTTGGTGAAATTTTTAGAATTTTAAGTCCGATGAATTAATACGAGTATAATTGCATAAGGGAGAATAAGTGTTTACTATACACGTGGTGGACAGAGTGGTGACCTAGCCAGACGTGTGGAATCACCTCAATTGACAACAACTGATTTCTTTCAAGAGGTTCGAGCTGAAGCCTGAAGCCTACACTGCCTTATGCTCCACAGCGTCCAGTGTAGAGCGAAGGAGACTGAACACATGGGCGACAGAAAAGTAAGCTGTGAGTTTGCTAGATGGGTACCGCATGGGGCTCAAAGTTCTGCAATTTAACTGCTGTTGCATATGCATGTAAGCATGAAAAAACATGAAGGTCCGCTCAAGACAGCAGGTTTAAGATGAGGACTTCGCGGTAGTAATCTGGAAGTTTATATCCCACACACAAACCTGGAAGCAGAAAACGATGAAGCACGCAAATAGTTGCTCGTGCTCTGTGGTATGGTGCTGTGAAGGGGACAATACTGAACTAAGAAGTCCTCCCCCTCCTCAACGAATGTTACCATAATTTTGACAATATACTTAAATTAAGGGAATATGCTTACATCTTTATACCAAAAGAGTAAACCAGCTTGCGTGTGTATACTAGTAAGCGGCATTCCATTACATTTGAATTAGTTTCTAGCGACATCAAACAATTTCTTAGAATTGAAACTTCCAATTTTTGAGGTTATTTCAAAGTTTATTAGCGTTCATGAACATGAACTAAACTTTAGGGATAGCGTGCGAAAATTAGCAGTGCATTTCACCCAGAAGAAGAATAAATTTTGAACGTAATGATCTTCACGAAACATACAATGAGCGTCGAAATCTCATTTATCCTAATGTATCTTGAGTATATAGGCATGTGACCCCAGGGTATCCAATGTTGTGAAATTCCAGCCCAAATTTACCTCAGAAGTTCTCAATACAAAGCACAAAACCTATTAATTCCAGGCCAACAGGGCCTGCCCAGCGGCTTGCACCACAGCCAGACTGTACCGCTGCTTTCTCTCTCGAGCTGCCCACAACGACACGGGAGGACGCTGTGTCGCGGGGGCCTAAGATATGATTTTGGCCAATTTGTAGCGTAATCCAAACGCCCTCGTATAACCTGCAGCTTGCGTGGCAGGAAAGAACTAGATCTAAGCTAACAACCTGCTTCTCTGGCAGTAAAAGCAGCGTGTAAAGCAAGCGGGCCCTAGAACGTTTGTTTTTAAGTAGATAGAGTAATGTGCCCATGCCTACTTATCCTGAATATGAAATCGATAGCCATGAATCCGGAAACATTCCGTGGAACCATGTAAGGAATATGAGAAGCAATCATTTTCTGTCGTCATATTTCCTTGCTACGATACAGCCTTCGTTCGGTAATCTATTCTGAAGAGTAATTTAAAGTTGTTGTCAGCCTAGGAAACTTTCATTTAAGTGAAGAAATTGGAGTAGACGCTCGAGTCTATCTCAATTCATGAGGTCGATGCAGGCGCGAGGTAGCCGAGGCTCATGAAGTGCACGCGATGACATTCCCCCGTAGCGGATATTGCCTTTTTTGCTGAGAACTTGAGAAAAGCGGGGCGCATTCCAGCTTTATTGTTGCAGGTTCGCTCCTCTCAAGATCGCAATGACGAATTCGGGGAGCAGCAGTGAAGTAGAAAACAAAGGCAAGTATTAGACGCTGCCAGAGTGAAACAGGATGAAGTGCCGACGTCGTCGTCTGCAATGTAAACTGAACGACGCCTGGCGCTCGGAACTGACGGAGGAAAACGTCATGGTAACTTTTTTGGGGGCGTGAGAGCTTCGATCCCTGCTACGAAGTAATACGGTGGCTGCACTCAAAAGGAAATGTAGGATAAAGTAAGAAATTAGGTTTTGAAAGGCAGGATTTTGTTTCTCTGAAAATATGCAAACAATTTGTAGTGGCGGTAACCCTGTTCCAAATTAAGACTATGTGTAGCGAATGTTTGGGATCATGAGTTAACAACATTATTAGCAATCGTGTAAATTCACGTTACAGCAAGCGGTTATCTGTGTACGCTAAATAAATAGTTCCTAGTGCAGCATCAAGCAAGAATGCATGCTGACTGCGATGAGACTCACACGAGAGCTCGAGCCCTCTAAACTGAGTGTGAGCGTCTTAATTGCCCTCAAGATGCATAATTAAAGGCCTGACGTAATTATGAAATCACCAGTCAATCTTCGCGGAGAGGTACATAGCTGAGACGCCTGTCTCTCCGGAAATAACTTACGTGCTCCTCGTACAATTACAGCAGCTGCCTGTCTGACATGCCGTGAAGATGCCAAAGTATTTTATTGTTCACGTTCTTGTTGGAAAGTGATGCCACTCTCTTTATGCGGACGTGTACGTGAAATTTTTACTTCCTTTCGAGGAAGACGAGCTTCATTCGAGAAGTTATTGCTACTGTAAACCATATTTACACTTTTGTAGATCAATAGATCAAGGAATCGCTTAGAGTACTTACAATACAGGAGGATATTAGAATATTGAATTAAGAAGATCATATTGTGTCAGAGTCTAGCTGTTTCCAGAATTGTGAAGCTTGAGTTAGGAGCAATTTTCCCAAATCTCTTTTACCCAAAAGCTGTGTTGATAAATAATGTACATTTATGTTCCACAAGGGAAAGATTAGTCGTAAAGTAACCTAACCTATTTTTCACCTTAGAATCATTCGGGAAATTTGAAGCGTTAATCTACACTAGAAATCTATTGACAAATAAATATCATCGACAATTAAACTGACTATGAAGTTTAGTGGGTTCCCAAATACATGTTCATATGAATTCTTGCGCTATAGCTCACACTCACGGTACCAGACATCAACAGTGATTCATTACAAGACAAGATGAATTTACATAACATTAAAAGTAATTACACAAAATGTACAAGAATCGATCCATTGTATGTCACAAAATTGAAACAAGAATTGTATAAAGCAGGAAAACTTAAAATTTTGCTCAGAATTATATTAAAATAAACTTTAGCGTCAAAATTTCCGTACCCTCACCTGCACACACGCGTTAGTCACCTTGACAAGGCGATCTCACTTCGAATTGAAAGGCCTATAACGTGGCCTTCCAACAACATACGCAATCGTGCACTTAGCTCGAACCATATTGTCCTCCCAACAGCATACTCAATCGTGCACTTAGCTCGAACCATCGTGTCCTCCCAACAACATACTCAATCGTGCACTTAGCTCGAACCATCGTGTCCTCCCAACAACATACGCAATCGTGCACTTAGCTCGAACCATCGTGTCCTCTCAACCACATGCGCAATCGTGCACTTAGCTCGAATTATCCTATATTAAACAAGAATTTCAAAATAATAATGTCCACTTCTACCAACGTACGATTTAAAAAATTTAACAAGAATTTGATTCATAAGCGCATACAGCTCTTGAACGACAACACCTGTTCAACTGGTCTCGAATAGCAATTTTGTTTGTGAAATATTTATTCACCACCATAGCGGGCTCGTTTTTTATTCTATCTATTGTGTTTTAAAAATATTGCATTTCCCTGCCATGGAAATGTGTGTCCGTAGTCTTATTTTTTTCCGATACTTATGATGAGTGTGACAATTATTCGAAAGCTCTATTTTTACTAAAAAATTTCATTGGACCTCTATGTTTCCACATACCTTTACAATGAGGCTTAGTTTAAAACTATTACGAAATGACATTAGTGAGTGTACGGATATCAAACCCTTGCTCTTTAAAAATATGATTCACGAAGATTAAAGACAAGGGCATCACATACGAATGAAACTAATTTGAAACTCGAACGGTGCGTCGTGACAAAGTAGGATGATTGGCAGCTACATATGCTGATGCTGATTGACCACTAGACGTTTAAGTTTGTTCTAAATAAAAAATTCAGTAATTTTTGCCCTGAATACGTTTCGGCCCTGAGCGAAAACGATCAGCAGGTTAAAATTAATTCACTGACCACGATGAAAGAATTAGTTTCAAAATACATTTTCTCACTATCATCACTGGAGGTACGATTGAATTAGAACAAGTTTAGCAAGTGTGGTGCCTACGATCCTTGGAGTCTGCATTTTGCTGTGCATCAGGCTCCATAATTTTCAGTAACCGGTTTTTCTCGCAAATCTGCAACCAATTTCGCTGCGAACAAGTTAAGCTCCCATTTCAAAATGAGAAATCCTTTTTTCCCATCCCCAGTTAACATAAGAATATTTCTAATCCAAAGTACAACTCGTGAAAAAACTTTAGTCTGAGTCTGAATCATTGCTCCGGAGAGTGTAACTCTTAAGACTCGGAAACGAAATTGGTCCATTCGCAGAAATTCGTGTTCCGTGTTTGGGGACGTGCGGGCGCACAGACTGCGGCTCTCGACCTGCCCTCTAATGGTGTCGCACGCGCTTGAATTTCCACAAGATTTTTGGCGGGATTTCAACGAGCGGTGATTTATTATTCAGAGCGATTGCATGCAGCGGCAACAGCACTCCAAAAAGTCATTAGTCACCTCCTAACGTGGAAAAAATCTATGAACAAGTGCCGTCCTTCATCACTGCAATTTGGTGCTTTGAATGGTCATGATTTAAGAATCGGCGTCACCTGAAAGCCCGCGCGTCGCTCTCGACCGGCCTTTTTGCGGGCCGCCAAGGCGCTTTTTGACTCCCGGCGTCTGCCCGAGCGCGCCCGAACTGAGCACGGCGCTGGGACGTCAGGAATGATCAGTTACTACGTCGTGGTTACGATGACTGGCGTGTGCGTTATATTCGGTGCAGATCCAAGGGAAGTCTGGTCCAGGAAAGTAAGATCGAGTTTTAGAATGGCTCATCTGGAAGTTTAGTTTAATTATCAGAGCAAATGTTCCTACCACCGCCAGGTGATGGTAGCAGCCATTTGCCTTATTTGTCGGCAGTAATCTTGCATTTACTTTGTTGCTGCTCATCTCAGCTTTCATGTCAACCTCAGCTGTAACTTCTAACTTAGCCACACAACTTCTCTTCACGGTCCTTAACTCTGTTTCGCATTTCCTGTAATTAACCGTCCTGCTGAATATGTTCAGGGTTATGAAATTACTCATTGATCCTTATGACTAACAATCTCAGACGGTTCCTCAGAAATTCCTGAATTCATGGGTAACATAAATACAGATTCATGCGTAAGAGCATGGCTTGAATTCACAAAAGTAGGTAATTTTTAACAACAATATTAAATACATAGAATCAAGCACCTCAACACTTCCTCCCCGCATTGTGAGAGTAGTTTGATGAATTCACTTGAATGTCAACTTCACGTAGCCATAAGGACATAGCTTCCCCTCATGACCATAGTTGTGTTGAGGCAGAGGTCCAGCAAATCTGTACTCCTATTAGGTCTTCCAGCTGTGGCTGATTTATCTCGACTACGTCGTTGTGCTCTCCCTCTTCCACGACTCGTGAGAGAGCAAAAGCTTCAATCTCAAGCTTTAATCGAATCTGCATGCAACAGTTAAACGTAAAATTATAACGTTCGGCCCGTATTGTTTAACCCACACTCGTGTGATCTTCTGTTCAATCATGGTTTGGTGGACTCCGCGCTCCACGCTCGCTCGGGCTTCTCGCTTCATCACTCCCAGTGCCTCGTTCGGTCATGCTTCTCGCTTCATCACTCCTAGCGTCTCGTTCGGTCGTGCTTCTCGCTTCATCACTCCTAGCGCCTCGTTCGGTCGTGCTTCTCGCTTCATCACTCCTAGCGCCTCGCTCGCTCGTGCTTTTCGCTTCATCACTTTCTGAAGTAAACTCCGCCAGCTCGTCTTTTCGACGTGTTCGAGACACTTCTAAATCTTTTCCCTGTCCACAAATTTTCCCACCACACTGGACTTCAGCCTCCTCATTCCTTAATAGTACAGAGAAAGCCAAGTAAGTTTCGGACGTATAGTGTCCGTTTTCGATTGGTACGTATCATATAACCGGAGACTAAAACTGAAGAATTTATTCAAGAGTAATCTCTCTAACAGAATTAGTGACATTTTTTGCCCATCCTGCATGCGAAACTCGATTTGCCACTGCCATTCAGGCTCCTAAATCCTCTCGTTTCAGTACACGATGTGCCATTTTCATTTGGTATAGTAAGTCTGCTCACAGCACGCAAAGTACAGACACCACCACACGTTCATCCAAACTTATCTTTCATCTATTGCAATAACCCATTCGACCAAAAACTTCTCATTCGGTCCCTAGACTGACATGACACCCTATCTCCTCTTTTCCAGTCCTTCCAATTGCAGAGATAATCTACCCATGGATGGCAAAAACCTCACTTCTTCCAATTATTTAGTAAAAATCTTCTATAGGAAAGCTTCAAAGCTCATGGCAAAATCCTAAAATGTCTTTTTAGCGATTCATACGCAAGAGTAACCTTAATTAACGACGATTGTCGCGCACCCTTCATCACATCATACGTTTCCTATAAAATACATAAGCTCTGATCATCTTGTTAGCTTGTAACCGTGCACACTCTTCAGTA
>VOMN01046127.1:0-25067 GCA_014899125.1 Orchestia grillus | reverse complement strand
GTTGTGTGCCGTAGTTGTGTTGTGTGCCGTAGTTGTGTTGTGCACCCGGTCGTACTTAATGAGGGCGCATGCGTTAAATAAAGGGCAACCCCGCCCTACAGTAATGCGAGGTTGTCTGTTATTCTCTTGGGGCGTTCACGTGTGAAAATTAAAGCGGATTCTCTCCGGAAATATTGCTGCTTATTGGGACGACTCGGGCGCTGCATTTAGCAGTCTCACGCAGAGTAGAACTGCAGGAGCCTTTGCATAATTAATGGCATAAAACTTCAGTCAGTTTAGTTTGAGGTGCATGGGTTCCCGGTGTTTATTATATATACAAATATATATAGTATTTTATAGTATATCTGTTTTTGTTTTTTCTCTGCGCTGAGCGAAGGTCTCGAAAGAGATACCTCTGGGCTACGTTAGAAGCAAGAAGATGGGCAGCACTTGTGTATATTCATGTTTGTTAAACTTACTCAACTGTAGGCAAACTTAGGAAGATTATCAGGTAGCGAATTGCTACGGCTTTTGTGGCAAAATTTCAATTTGAAGATTTTTGTCGGGTTCAAGGGCGAGATGATTAGAAATGAATGTAGAGAGCTAGGACGCCTCGCAGGGAGACCGTGGTTGTCTTCGCTGCCTCGTACGAGGGTAGGATTTTCGTAGTTATGTTGTTTTGTTATCATTGAGTTACAAACAGCAATGAGACGTTTTTAATGTTGTGTAATTCTTATTTCGTACAATGATTGCTTATTTTCGTTCATTTTTTATGGATTTAAATTTTGAAGCTGCATTAAAAGTGTTCGAAAAATACGAAAATAGGAAGTCATAACACCAAATACAGTAAATTGCAAAGAGCTCGTTGCTTTGACTCTCCCGACATACATATATGTGTCCTACCATATGCAACTGCAAATATATGTCAATTTTGAAAACTTCCCGTTCCGTTATGGTTAATTGCCTCTCTCCTTGAAAATATCCAATTTTCCTGAAACTGCGAAAAATTCTCTACAATTTACATTTCAGAAATGTGTGGTTTAGAATTGAAAACCGTATGATTTGAATGCGCATGGGAACCTGCTTACTGAAACCGTACATCCGACGAGTTGAACTCAAACTCTTGCCCAACTTACTCTTGGTCAACGCACACAGAATGTTGACCTACTAAGTTTGAGTCGGATGATCATAACATCGTCAACGAATGTCAAAATTGATTCAACCCAAATACTAGAAGTTCCATAAACATCTGATTTTCATGACCTGTCTACGTGCCCTCAAACGTCATGGCAAGCATTCGTAAAAGGTCCATGGCGCTGCCACGCCGTCACCTAATTTGAAGGTTGCCTTTAATGAAGGCGTCGTGTAATTTACTTTGACTCTCCATGGCCTCCACGAATAATTAATTACAGCTTCATGGAACGCGTGATTTATGAGCTGGATTCTAGCAGCAGGTAGGGCCCCAAGTGAAGACGATCGGTCATCTCTGTGGGGTGTCAACATATTTTGCGCCGTAGCCTATATACCGCATCAGGCACCTCTAACGCCTGCGCGGCTTTACTGAGCCGTCGGATTTCGGTCTGCGAGGTGAAATTTTTTGAATCTTTGTGAAATTAAAAGTAGTGAGTGAAACTATAAAATGAGGAGAGTGAGTTAATGAATGTGAATTGATCGAATTTTCATCCACTCTTAGTGTGGGCTAAGCCGACATTCAAGTCATGCATAAAGTAGAATGAAGCCTCAAAGGAGCAGTCGGTGTGGAGTTCGACACCTTTGAGGACAACCTTCTGGTGTCGGAATGCATCCCGTGTAATTGCGCTTAGAGTGTTTCGCCGCCCAACGCTGGCCATCGTTCCTTGTTATCCACCTCATACCGACCGTGAAATGATCGTTTCCAGCGTGTCCGTACGGGCCAAAATGACCAGTACACCTGAGAGCAGGGAAAAAGGTTCTCATAACTTCGATTTAGGAAAAAACTCGCTGCAATGATTCAAGTCTGACGCTGAAGATGAGCCTGGAGGCTCTTGTAATTCTCCTCCAGGAATTTTGGTGGGATATGATGTGCTTTAACACGTTGACTCCGGAGTGGGTCATATATGGTACACGCGATCACCTAACTTAATGTAACCAAAGCACTATCATGTATAAATACAAATTTTCAAGTTTTCGTCAAATTTGTGTTCATCAATGGAATAACCTAGTTCTGATTAGAAAGAAAATTAATTAAGTAGCCAAATTTGTGAAACCAAAATCCTTCATTTTTAAATTCACAGTAGAGATATTTATCGGCATGTAATTTTACCTGTGTGGAGAATCGTAGTCAAAGTGTTAAGATGCAGGGTTGTTGTGTAGCACGATTTTAATGCTTTAGTGAAGCGCTGCTAGCTTCTTTTTATTTTTTTATCCTTGACTTTAAACAAAAAGCCTGTGTTCGTTTGTAAGCGAGTGTGTAGGACTGGGACTATTGCTTATGTCAACAAAATTGAAACTACAGGTTTACTCTTCGCCTAAACTGGCCTATGTGCTCGTATGGAATTATTTATTTATAAATCTAGAATTGTCATACATATGTGTGCCTTTTGAATACTTACGTACGGGCAATACTAGTGAATACGAGAGTTTCTCGCTCATTCTAATGCATTAATACATTATGCTTACCTACAGACAAGTAGATCTATGGTGTGCGAAATTCCAGCGCAAGCAGAGTATGTATCCAGAGTATGTATGCAGAGTATGTATGCAGAGTATGCATGCAGAGTATGCATGCAGAGTATGCATGCAGAGTATGCACGCAGAGTATGTACAGACCAGCTTTTGTACTGAAGTTTGCATTCTAATGCTGATTTTAGTTCGAAAATTTGACCGTTTCGTCGAACATTCCTCATTGGAAGCCCTTTGTTGCACAGGAGACGCACTGCAGCGCAAACACAGTCCAATCATCCATTTAAATGTTGGATAAATATCGTATGGCTTGTCTAGAATGTTCATAATAAACAACATGAACGTATTCATTGGTTCATAGGCTTACAATATTGAATGCTATATTTATTTGTACGATACTAAATAAGTTTCGCATGATGAACCACAGTGCAGTAATCTTCTTTGGCTACTCAATTGTAGTTGGATCTTTTTATGCATGGATGGTGAATTATGAGTTTTATAGTGTCACTTTCATCACTGGGGGACAAAAACTACTTTTTAATACCTAGGAAATAAAAAATACGGATTTTTTCGATTATTTTCTAATGCATTGCTAGAACGACTCGTAACTTCATTCACTCTTCACTCACTTTTCCATTCATCCCTCATCTATTCACTCCTTTATTCGCATCACCAATGTTCACTTTTCTTTCACTCTTATAGTGTATCGCTCCTGGCGTTAATTTTTCACTCCACCACCACTCCACCACCACTCCACCACCACTCCACCACCATTCCACTACCACTCCACCACCACTCCACCGCCTCAACTAACAAGTGAGACTTTCTTACAGCTCGCTGTTTGTTAAGATTCTCGAATAGCTGAGAAAAAATTTCTACTATTGAACTCTCCAATTTCAGTATTTTTCAAACTCTTGGTTACTGAAGTTTTAAACAGTGAAAACTTTCAAATAACGCTCAAATGAGCCGTCAAACTTGAGCGTTTTAACAGGCAATGAACTGAAACAATTCCGCCGCGTTGAAAAATTGGACAAGCGATTCATTGTCGCAGTCACGAGCTCACCTGAGGAGCTCGCAGTCACGCCCTCTCAGGCCTCCACCGCTCACCCTGAGTGGGGAGTTACAACTCACATACTCGTATGTACACGCACCAAATTTTTTAAGTGTTGTCTTAGGGTAGGTCAGAATTAAATTGCTTTCATTTCAATTTAATTACTCCAATGTTCTAGATTGAAATTATTCTGTAGGGCTTTTTTTTAACTTGTTTTCCTAACAGATCGAGGTAAACTCCACTCTTGAAACGATTCAATCAAGTTCAAAAAAATAAATTTCCTACAATTATCAATACCGATTCATTTTGTTCTCTTGGAATGAGGAAAAATTACTTCCGCAGAGTAGATGTTTTGAGAGAGATAGAGATGCATTTTCTGTGCGCGAACATGTCGAGTACTTGAAGACTCAATTCGTCGTATTGAGTCAAGCTTCTCTGAAGTATTGTAGCTCTACAGAGATTTGAATGAAGTTCAGTACAATAAAATGAACCTGAGCGTGTAACAGAAACCTACAAAGTTCAGTTAGAAATGGGGCATCCATCAACGTATTGAAGGAAAAACCATCACTGTTTTTCCTTTTGATGCAGACCTGTTAAGAATTTTTTTTAAATTTCCTCTTAGTTCGTGCACATTCGAAAATCTGTGGGAAGGGCCAATCTTTTTGAATAATTTATTTTCCTCAAATTTAAGACTTTTTGTTAATACAAGCCTCTCTTATGAGTTGAATGGTAGAACGAATGGTGAACATGATATGAGTCTACTTACGATTGGTTTGTGGGCAGATCCAGTGCGGAATATCGTTGAATTCACGAATTTATGCAGTGAGAAACTTATGACTATACATCGGAATACAGAATCAAGTTACTGGTCATCGCTGCTGCGCCAAGTTTTGTAGTTAGGCTGATTTTTCTGTCATGGCTTTTATTATAATACGCCTTCCTACATGCAAAGAAATGTCTAACTAACTCAACACTTTCTTTTCGAGCAATATTAGTCACGTGGAAAGCAATGAAAATGTCATCTTAGTCCATTGCCAGCTGGGACAAATTAAAGACTACCGTATTTATACAATAATTTTTTATTTTAATTTGAAATTCGAGGGGCACTCAAAATCAATATCGAGTCCCTGTAGTTGACCAACTTTTCGTCACTGTAAAGTTGTTTTGCCGTGTAATTTCTACAAATTGATTTGCATTGTACAAGAGCAAACCACTTCGTGATGATGCGTTTCATGACTGCAACCATCTTTAAGCGTCGAGTTTTGGGCCAGCGTCTTGAACTGAGGACCAAAAATCGACAGGCAGAGGAGCTGAGTCAGCTTCATTTCTCTGACGTGACGTCATTAATGGGTGACTGAGAGGAGCAGTTATAGAAATTAGGAACAGCGTTAGAGGGACGGGGGAGTTAATGAAATTAAGAGAAAATGTAGGTACGAGTGGCGTGATGAGATGCTCCGTGAATGAATGTATTCCAAGAATGGTTCAGACGAGTATTCGTTGGATGCACGACTGTCTTATATAAAATACCTCCTGAAAATGAATTTTCTCCTGCCTAACATTAGCAGATAATGATCCTCGAGGATATCGAGTGCGAAAATGTTGGATGGAAAAAATGAAAATATGCATGTGCTGGTTCTTATACCTGAAGATGCCCTACCGGCCAAAATATGAGGAATGAAAACAGAATGATACTAGAAAAATTTTACTCGGTATATTTTTGCTCAGATTTTACTCAGATTCATTCTAGTGAAATTTTTCCCAAATATGAATATAATCAATATGTATAAGCTTCATGGAAAATTTTGGGGTTCCCATTGACACGTTCTTCAATAATTAAATTTGAAACAAAATGGCAGCATTTCGCATTGGTCAAAAGTTAAGGAAATGAATGAAAATTCCATGACCAAAGCACGATAAGCAAAAGTCCTTCGATATTTAGTGAACATTCCTATTTTCTTGGTGACTTCATCGCATTGTTGGTCGCATAACCTAATAATTTTATTGCAACAAGCGTCAGGTGTCCCGCGACTGGAGCTTGCTGCACGGTGCTCAACAGTTTTTGACCTGCGGACGAGACCTGCGGTTTCAGATATAGCCTTCTGCTCTTCATCATAAGCCAAAATCAGTCTCCTTTCTTGGAGAGACACACTTTTGCGTGTTGGTGCAGCTAATTTTTTTGATAATGGTCCCAACTATATAAGAAGATTGTTTTTGGCATCAAACCGATCGATTTGGTATCTATAAGGAATTTATTTAATGAAAATAATTCCATTTTCAATCCGTACTGTAAGTTTCGACCAACGCTCCTATGTAGCTCCAAATTGAATAATTGAAGAAAACATAAGTGATGAATAAAAAATGTTGTTAAAATGTTAAAAACGAAAGCTTGGGAAAATATATCTAAAAGAACCCAGTTGAAGTTTCAAAAACTCTCCTCATAAAAAATGTTGTGTGTAGTTTGTACAGATGATTATATATATACATGATATATTTGGGAAAAATTTCATAAAATTCATGAAATACTTTGATAATGAAAATTTTATTAAATATCGCTTCGCTTCCGTTCCTTACATTAAAGCCGATGTTGTACGGAGAACTGGCATCTTGTTCTCGACGCCGTCGAGAATATCTTCTGTTGAACGAACGTTAATTTTGATTAAGAAGGAGGCCCGAACATTAGCTACGATGAAGCCAGTAAAGGAGTGGCAGACAGGATCGCCAGAATGAGACATTCGGAGCACTCGAAAAGGAAGAGAAGAGATGAAGGAGGAAGCGTCAAATTCGGCCAATTTTTTAGAGTCACCAGGAATGAACTGGCCACCTCGGCCGCCTCATGGCAAAGATCTATAGACCATCTCAGGTCTCCCCAATGAGACACCGGCCTAGCTTAATTATATCTATTTAATAGATTAATAGTTTAAATGAAGCTTCAAGAATAGCTAACGTCGCTCCACGGTAGTGATAATGTACCTGTCAACGGCAGCCATTGTGGCTCGTGAAAAATGAGCTCTATTTTGTAAGTGTTGGATAATTTTGATGCCCGGCCACCCCCATGTAATCTTGTAATTGTAATTGTGTACCTATCCCCCACCTTCAATTTTGCAGCCTTGCATTAATGCTAATATATGCCGGTCCGCAGGTCGCTCCTACATCTCGGATTACGTGCGAGTCCGCGCCAGGTATCCGCGCATAAATCATAAGTCGGTGCGGTGCGTCTCCTGCGTCCTGTCCTCGGTGTATTCTGTCGCACAGCTACTGCTGCTCTGCCCGTTGCGCTGCGTGTTATCCTTGTAAATGATATTCGGGGTCTCAAATCAGGGACTACGTCGGAAGTAACTCACCTCGATGATTGAAGGTGATCGATGTCTAGTGATCCTGATTGTATCTTCACTTCCTGTTCAACATGAGCGAAAATAATAACGCGTCGATGAAAATGAACCTAAACTGGGAATATTTTTCGTGAAATGCTCGCATTTACAAATTTGCTGAGCCATTTCCGTCATGAATTCTAGCAAATCTTTTCGATCAATATTTCGTTGATGAAAGATATTCACTTGCATGAAGAAATTTTCAAGTTGCTATGTAGCCCGTTATTTCCCCAGTAATTTGCCTGATCTTCTGTGCAGGGGTTGTTCTTTTTAACATTTCATCTCAATGATGTGCAAGGTACCAGTGCTGTAGGGCAGTATTGCTCACAGAAGCACTGGTCTCTTCACATCGCTCACAGCCTGCGATGGAAGCATTTTTTTCTGCTTTTAGAGTCTACCAGACTATCAGTGAACGCTGACAAAATACTTTTTTTCGCAAATGGTACTGAAGATATTCATTTCTAAACATAACTATTATGAAAACGATTCTTTGCTCTCAGTAACCCCTTAACGAATTACCCCGAGGAGGCCGGCGGTGCATTCACACGGTCTGTGATACCGACAGCGACCGTGTGAGTACTACAGCCTCTGCCACGAGATATCTCGGGGGTAGTTCGTTAGGAGGATAACGCGACGACTATTTGAGCACGACTGCGTGTGTCCTATCCCTAGCTATCGAGACGCGATAGATTTATTATTACAGGGAAATTCAAGTATATTTTGCATCTAAATTTCAGATGAATCCTTATTCCTGCAACGATGTACTCTGAATGGAGACGCTGTAAATTTCCGTAACCCTTTTCCTTGGGAAGGTTTTGACGAGCACGTACTGTTTTCAGGTAACTTTTGTAATATTCGCAGATGCGCGAGTACGCTCGGAAATGATGGGTTGGTACCGGGAGAGGTCAAGGGAGGTCGAGTGCGCTCAATTCCAGCGTGTATTGTTCAGAATAGAAAATTAGGCGAGTTTACTTTCCCAATGTTAAGAATCACTAATTAATAAGGTCAAGACAAGTCAATCGTCCGTGCCGGAGAAGAGGTCAATTATGTCTTATTTCACGGGGTTAGACAGGTTTGTTAGTTGTGCGCAATTTAGCTGTCGATACCCAACCGTTGCTGACCCTCAACACTTTCAGAGCCACTTTGCTTAGCCTGGTATGGAGGATATACCTGTTCTCTTTCTTTAGCTACATATTTAAAAAGAGAGGAAATATATTACATGAAAATGCTCTGGAAAGTGTTGGAAGTCACGAACAAACTTTGTTCTGAAAATGAATTGAATTTGTGTTCGTGGCAAGTTAATCGTCACATATATTTTTTGTCATTTTGACGTACCTACAAAATTTGTGCAATTTGTCCTATTTATTTTCGATGAGTCTCGAAGCGCAGAGTCTGCAACAAGCTCATCGTTTTAATGGAAAGAAAAGTTGGGCAAGTAGACCACGATAAAAATATCTTGACAAGCCTCCTCCGCTCGAATTTTTTGAATTCGACGCAAACTAATAACAGTCATTTTTACGGCCGAGCGATGGTTCGGAATACATAAATAACTATAATAACCTATTTCCTCAAATTTGTTCTTGGAAATGTTCTCTAGACAATGGTCAATAAAAGGAAATGGTGCAAGTTCAGACCCGGTTTTGTTGAGGCCAAACCAGGGAGGGCGAAAGGAAAAGCTGGGAAAGAAACGAGGTTTAAAAGAAGATATACGTACTTCTAGCTGAGGTTCATATTTTTATGCTTGGAGCCATGGGCCATATTTCTCTCGAGCCCCAAGTCCATAATTTTGTTTGGTTGAAAAGTAGATGCACGCGTCAAAAGCCACAAGTTAATTTTTGGTGCGGTGCTGTCAGTACATGCTCTGGTGTATGCTCGCAATTCCATACTGTAGAAAGAACGAATGCTAGGACAATGAGTCGTTCTGAGTAAAACTTGAGTAATTTATAAATTTCTCTTCAGCGTTTGAAGTTTGAGATCGGGGCAATGCAATGAAAGAATTTCATGAAAATCAAAGAAACTCCACCTATGATCAAATTCAAGTCATGGAACCGTGACGGCCAAGCTGATTTTACTAACACGACCTAATGGAAAAACTCGTGTAAAGTGACGTGATTCTCATGTCATGTGGATGCGAGCCTGACGTGCACCATAAGTCAGCTGTTTTTTCCCTCATTTTTGATTAATTGCACAAAATTATTCAATGGTAAAAAATCTTGTTACTCGGACTCTAGCTGCAAGAACTGATGTTGAACGTAAGGCAGACTTGTGTAGTGTGCTTCAGTTGGTGACGCACCTAACTCACGTGTGTATGATTACACGCAATCATGGAACACGAAATTTCTAAGGAAATAATGGGAGAATTTAGAATCTATGGAAATTTTGAAAATTTATGAATTTTGACCACTTAGGGGGAGCGATGAGCTCCTATTTGAAATCTCGACGAAAGGGAAGTGTCAGAGATCGAAAGGGACGAGTCAGAGATCGAAAGGGACGAGTCAGAGATCGAAAGGGACAAGTGATCAATAAAGGATCAGGCCATCAGCCTTAGGGAAACATATATACCTTGATCATTTTCCAGCGTACTTCTGGATAGGGGAAATAAATGCAAACTACAAGGTAGTAGCAAACATCAATGTGATAAATTTGTTCTAAAAACTAAAAAATCATGAAACAATAGGCCTAAACAGCAAAAAGTAGGGAATGAAAGCGAAAATAGTACAATGAAAAATACTACAGTAATAAAAGCTATGAAACTAATAAAATTATGGGCTCTTGAGTTCAAAGTATATAAAGAACACAAATAACAGGAATGAGACCGTCATGCCAGTCCTATCGGGTTTGTCATCTTCCGATTTGAAGGAGGCGGGGGGGCTGCTGGCGGACGCTCCAGCGCCGTGCGTCAGAACGCCAATATCCGCGGTTGGCTGACCAGCGTCCGCCACATCCCGTGACTAAGAACTTCCTTGATAAGGCCGGGGCCCCACGTCGATGTTGACTTAATCAGGCTTAATCAGGTGTGCCAAGGGTGAGCCTTTCTCAGGGTCGTTTGAAGAAATTCATCAGAGTTCAATGGTGACGATTTTTTTTTCATTTTTCTCGAAAATTATGGAATTTTCTTTCTTTCTCAAAGTACAACGATTACAAAATCACAATTTCTAAGAGAAGAAGGATAAATAATTTTAAATTTCTCATAATTTGCTGAATTTTCAGGGTAGTATAGAAAGAATTCTGCAAGTTTCTGCTTAAAATTGGAATCGTTTATTCATTTCTAATCATAGATCAGGTGCGTTACCCCTTTTCTTAGGGTTGAAAATCCTGAAGCACAATTTTTCCATCAAGATCAGCGCTATAGGTATGTGAAGGCAAAGAAATAATAAAATTTGCTGATGAAAATTTTCACAGGAGCATTTGTATAAACAGTGAGTTGACAAAGCAGGTAATATTTGAATACAGGCTATTAAAAAGTAAAATAGAAAAAAATGAATTCAAAGCGAATATTAAAATTCCCTACTCAATCTTTGTAGATTGAAATTGTTCCAATTTTTTTCATTCTTGTAAGAGATTCTTGGGTTAATGATACGTGTTCAAAACGGTACTACTATAAAAAATCTCTTGGGGCATTGGATAGGCTATAGGGCTAGGTTATTTAGGTTGGTCTATCGTACGGTTTGGAGACTGGTGACTGCACAGGGGCACTGTTAGGTTACCTCAGCTCTAGACAGGCCTTCGGGACTTCTATCTTTCTTTACCCACTTTCCTTCTTTCAATTTTCACACCGTCTTGGCTGCCTCTTCTTTGCCGTTTCTTTCTTTTCATCCTTAAGATGTTTCCATAAAGAGGAAGTTCAGTGCGGCATCACGCCTTGTGCATGGATTTTTACAGTCCAGTAAACGGTCCCGTCCCCTCCGGTGCGACGTACGTAGCTCGAATGACTGAAGCGCTGCAACCTATACCACCACTTCACTTCTACGTATTATAAAATACTCGCTATATCAATACCCAATTTAAGCGTATGCTCTCGTATACCAACTTCTGTATTAAAAACGAACGTCTGCATTTTCTGATATTCGTGCCGGAGGATTATCTCCTGGCGTTGAAAAAACTCCGACGCTTACGTCACTCATGAAAAAAAGTCAGCACAGTCATAAGCTAGCTACACATTCCATCTGAAGGTAGAAATGCCCGGGCATATAATTATATGCTGAAACTACTTTTATTGTTAATAACTAAACTATTGAAACTAATTAAGCTGCTGAAATTAAGTAAGTTATTTAAATTAAGTAAGCTATTTAAACTAATTAAGCTACTATTGAAACTAACGAAGCTACTATCAAAACTAACGAAGGCAGTATCGAAACCAACTGAGGTACTATTGAAACCAATTAAAGCACCATTGACACCAATTATGGCACTATTGAAAAAAACTAAGGCACTATTGAAACAAACTAAGGCACTATTGAAACAAACTAAGGCACTATTGAAACAAACTAAGGCACTATTGAAACAAACTAAGACACTATTGAAACAAACTAATGCACTATCGAAACCAACTAAGGCACTATCGAAACCAACTAAGGCGCTATCGAAACAGACTAAAGCACTGTTGAAGCAGACTAAGCTACTGTTGAGACTGTGTACCGAGCCACTCAGTCCCTGCAGGAAGGAGAGTTCGAGAGAGTTGTCAGAAATAATATCCCAGGTGAGCTTACAGCAGGCGATAACATCGAGTGTCGGCGCAGCGCAGTATGGGCCGCGCGGAGACCGCAGAATCTCCCCGCCATTTATCAGCATGTGGGGCCTTCTGGTAGCGGCTATTAGAGCGTCACCGCTAAAATAACTCCATGCATGCGGGAGACTTCATGAATACACTTATTGTCTCCCCGCTACATGTTAACGTCAGCTTTTCATTCACTTCTTGGAGAAAGCGGGCGGAGTGCTGCCACATCGTGGGTTGATTTTATGTGCTAACCCTGAATTTCCGTTTCATAAAATCTAAATTTAGGCTGGTCTTCGATTTTGTGCGCTAAGAGGAATCCATCCCCGTTTCATAGAAGCATTATCACTTACCGACGACTTACAAGAACGAGCTGGTCGCTGATTTATGCATAAATCAGATGCTTTTCAGTATTATTGGTNCCCTGGCTGTATTGACTTTTTAATAATTTTAAGTTTATTTAATTTTAGCATGGGTTGTTTTAATAAGTCAAATAAACTTAAAGTCGTCATTTTATTGACCAAACTACCTGCAATTTTAATAACGCGTGATTTTGACTGTAATTTAAAGACGAATCATTTTTCATCATATGAATCATCTATAGGAATACGGATAATTTAACAGCAGTGCTGACTTGGAACGAAGTACGGGCGATTTTAAGAAAACATCACTCGTACATCGCACTTGTTTCAACCCGTGATTTCTTATGCTGTAGATTCTTCACGAGGCAGTAAGCTTCCTTCAAGGCAGCGCAGCGCAGTGTCATCCTGGTGGGTATAAGTGACGCTCTGAGCCATCTTTGTTTACCAGTTGCCAGCTGGCAGATGGTGCACAGATGGTCTTTGTGCGCTGTGAGGACCATCTTCTGCTGAACCATCTGGGAGAGAGCATACAGACCCCACCAGCTGCGTGACATTTTTCTGAGGGGAAGACATGAAGGTCTGAAGCTCCGTCGGAAAATGAACTTTACCGAAGCTTCAAGATTTTGTAGGCGCTTAAAACACCTCAGCTCTCGTAAGGTTTGAGCGAGGAAGTTCGATTGAAATTTGTGCTGAATTTTGGGCTGTCTGTACGTTGATTATTATAACTCGGCGCATATTTTTATTCCTCGAAATAATCGCTATTTCATTATTCTTAACAAAGAGTGTTATTCGAAAAACTCAATGAAATTTTTGGTAAAGATATACAATAGAATATCCCGACAGGAGTGAGCAAAGTGGTCCATCCTTGGATTCCTTCTCAGGTCCTTTGCCGTGAGACTGCTAAGCTCATTGCTCCAGCATTCAAATAAGTTCCTCAGTTGAAGCACTGATTCAAATCTAAATCAGTTTTTAGGGAAGGATTCATGTAAGTTCGCAAATTAAACTAAATTTATTAATAAGTTCGGTAATTCAGGGAAAATTCTTAGCGTACCTGAGAATTTCTAACAACTGAATGCATGTGAAAATGCGAACGTTTGTCAGTGAAATTGAAAGGTGCAACATAGAAGTAGTTGTTCTTATGGGGCCTTTGAAAAACCTGCTCCAAAAATGAATATTTTTTGTTCGCCATCATGATGGATACAAAGACAATTCTAAAATTTTCGCTTGGATATGGAACAGAAATGTGGGCGCAATTAATTATTCGATGTTTTGAAGTTCAAAATTTAAAATGGCGTATGTTTAAAATACCACAGCGTAACAAAAGTATATTAGAGTGAGCTCAACCCTGCAAGCATTACAGGACCAGGCGCAACATTGCTGCGGCGTGCCATCATTCTGTGGAGAAGTAAAAAAAGTTTTCGACATTTCTTACCCGAATGGTGATCAGACTTACGTAATACCACAAGGAGTTGATTAAGATGCAGAGGTCGAATGGACGTAATTGACATTAGAAAAAATTAGTTTTTCTTTCTCACGATGCTGCCAAACGTGTTAATGTTCGATTATGGTCTCTTCTTTGATTTTTGGTGCAGCATGATCACGTATTGGGAAATAGATTTTGCTTGTTCTTGATGAGGCATCAATATGGGAAGACAACCAGGCTGATTCATACGCAAAGTACGATGTTAAAATTCAGAGTATATTCGTCTCCTTCCAACGCACAAACGTACGAAGTTACTAATTTTTTGAAGGTGTTGGACGGCATCAGTATTTAAGCATTGCACATTTTTATGTTTTTTATGGCGTAGATATCCTTCAGGCGCCATACGATAGACAATAGGGTTAGGTTTGTCCATCGTATGATATGGGGACTGGCGACCTCAGGAGGGCACTGTTAGATTACCTCAGCTATGGAAATGCCTTCGAGACTTCTGCCTTTCGTGCCCCATTAACTTCCTTTAATTTTCAGACCTTTTTCAAATCTCTACTTTGTCTTTTATTCCTCTTCATTCTTAACTTGCTGTTTCTATACGCAGAGGAACTCTTCTCAATGCCGTCGAAGCATCGAATGTGTTAGGCATTCAGTTCTTACATGCCAATGATAACCAAAAGATAAAAGAATGAAAACTTCCACTTTGAGTTCTATCACAACTGCTCTTGAGCGGAGATATCAGTCTCCGGAGAAAAATGATCATTCTGATATAGTTTTCGGCTGAAAAGAGCCACAATTTTTCTACGGGGGTGCCCAGATCAGCAGCCCAGAACTTTTTGACTTGATCCAATCTTGGCTGGAGCTGGGCGCTCGACAGCGCGTCGTACTGCCCACGACTGCGACCTCTGCATAGACACTCAGAGATGCCTGAACACACTCGAACAAAAGTCACGAGTGGGATTGTGGTGCATAAACAGCACTACTCCCTCCACTCGATCGAGTGGGCTTCTAGCAGCCTCATTTGTGATGAAGCCCTCTCGAACTAACACAGAAGTGTCGAGTGCTGCTGAGGGTTGCTCGAGCGTACGGTCGCGCTAGGGCCTCGCCAATGAGACTGCGCCCTCTTCCCGTGTGGTCTTAACGCGCACACACTTACGCAGGGCATACGCAGTCTGGTACGTCTGGTAAGCTTGTGAGTGTATCTGTCACGTATGCCTGGTGCCTGGTACGTTTGTAAGTATGCCTGGTACATGGTACGTTTGTAAGTAGGCCTGGTGCCTGGTACGTTTATAAGGGTATTTGCCAAGTGTGCCTGGTACATGGTACGTTTGTAAGTATGCCTGGTCGGAAGCCTGGCGTGCCCGAGTGTCACGAATTACAGTTAAAAGTACCTTTTATCTGTGCGTTTGTTACGCAGGTTAGGCAAATTTGACCGTCAGGCAGGATTTTCTTGTTTTTTTAAAGAGTTTTAGCTTTGTGTCTCATCAATATGAGAACGCGCGTGATGCAAGAATTGACTTGATAGCGGTGCTCTAAAACATGCGTAAGGACTTGGTCATATAGTAACGTTCTGAAAATTAATTTGGAAAACGGTGCTGTAAAAATTCTGTAATGTTCATTTTGAGGCCTATTCAGGTATTTATTTACTTGTATACCTTCATAGTAACTTATTTTTAAATCATTGCTCTAATTACTCCGGTCCTCATGGAACCGTTTTTTTAGGATTGGGTAGTCAATGCATGTGTATTCAGAATATTTCATAAGTGACGTTCAATATTCATAATGTTTATAGCTAAAGGTTCAACCTACAGACTTCTAGTTCCTGCCTGATAAAATATTCCAGATGTCTTAAGTTCAAGGGAACTTACGATTAATCTTTGTCCTTGTGTAACTTGGATACTCATTCGAAAACAAATATCAAAGCTAATTTAATGAATCCCAACTTCATCTCCACTTTTGTATCTTCCCCCACTTTGCGCAGAGGTTCATTTTCCTGAAGTGAGTTTTGTAACTGTAGCTGTGTTTGCTGCTTCATTTCAAGTAAGGAAGCTTGACAAATTACAAACTAAGAAAAGTAGCAAAAATTCCCCTCAGAAAGAATGTTCTGTACTCAATACGCCTTTCTAGAAGATTAAATAAACAATAACTTCACGCTATCCGCTAAATCTGTGAAAAAAGCCGTCGGAGACCACCGAGATTGACAGTATGTAAATCCCAGTTGTGCCGGAAGGTGGCGGCAGGCCATGTGTTCTGAAACGTGTTCAGTAGAGGGGAGTTTTACGAGTGTCTTAAGCTGTCGGGACCATCTCAGCAGCCCTGTGCTGTTGTAATAGAAGTATTATGAATGCCTGTAGAATGTAAGAACACTGTGCGTCGTGTACGACATGGGGAAGGGAGCTCCCCCCCCGAACTGTCACGGCGCATCTTGCCACAATAGCCCCATGTTCTCGGCAGCCAGAGCGTGGCAAGCGCTGGCAACCGCTTCCTGCCCGCCGGGAGTCATGAAGAATCACTCAAAGAATAAAACATTAAGAAAAAGGGGCAGAAGAACGTGCTCTTCCTATTCGCATGAAACTTTGGATTAATACTATGTGGTTTTGGGCACGGTATTTTGGGCGGTACAAGAATTCAGGGACGACGCTGTGAATCTAGAGGGAATTCACGTGAAAAAATTATAGCACTTGAACAACTTGCTACAACTTGGGTAAATACGAAAGCGCCAAGCGCGGTTTATTTCTGCAGATGAGTATGTAAGTACGCGCTAAAATAAAATTCTGAAGCATGTTTTGAGTATTGAAATAAGAAATGTTCGAGCATGCGGAATATGGCTGAAACTAACTGCATAGTTACTCACCTGAGCTGAGGATAATGCTTGCAAACTAGTTCTTTGTTTACTAACTAGCATAGTTACTTGCTAACTTTTGTCAGCTGATATTGCAACTATTTACTCATTTATTTACACTTTTACTTGTTCAAAGGAGTTCGTTGATTCCAATTCCTACCAAGTTTGCTTCATCGATGCTGTTACTCATGTGCTTGGAACGCTCTTCCCATCGAGTAAGAAGGATTTTCTAAATCAAGTAGTTTCCGCATTGTTTGCAGCTATTTTTTCCCTGAATCACAATTTATTTTCAACTTCTACATATATCTTGCACAAAAGGCACCTGTTGAAATTTTCCTTTTTTCGAACTTTCTTCAATAATTTTCACTTCAGAACTAGACGTCGAAACGAACTATGAGTGCTAATTAAAATTACTTTCAACAACTCTGGAAGAAAATTCAGTAGTTCCTGAGAAAGTTTCCGAATCACCGAAAGAGTGTACTTCTTAATCTTACGCCTTCGATAGACTTCCATTCCACCGTATGTATAGAAAGGCGTTAAAGTTTACTGGTAGCCGAGCGTTTCAAAGCAATACGTACAGAGAAAGTTAAGATAGGAATAAACTAAATGTTTAGGTCTTATATAAATTCAGCAAGAAAAATACGCTAAGGCATGTAGTTTGCGCCCGATACAACTGTTAATTATTTTACCGCAGCAAATTTTTGATCAGGGATCTTGAATCTAGAAATCAGTTGCTCGCATCGCTGGGGGGAAAACGGACTTCATTCCTGCGAGCCCAGCATTCCTGGACCATTATAAAAATAGTCGGCAATCTAACACAGAGACTAAATGAATCTTTCACGAGATAGAACAAGCATTTTGAACGAAATTTTTATCATTCCGGACACAAATTCCGGGCAGCCGGACAAACTCATGACAAAAACTTTGCTGCATCCACCCGGCGGCAGGCGGCGGAGCTCGGCTGCGGGGCCCTCGGCCAGCGTTGGCCGCTTCCTGAGAACACATTTTTTGACTCATGTTCGGTTCAAAACTGTGAGGTCACTTCTGAAAATGGAGTCTTAATCATTAGGGTATAGGCATTGTGAGTGAGGTAATGTGGCATAAATAGTGTGTCGTGAGTGATAATTACAGCTTACCTCTTCACGACCAAATCATTTTAAAGATAAAGTTGCATTTAGCTTCTTAGGACAACGCTAACTGCCGCCTCTCGTGCTCATGCAATAACACTGTGTTTTGGCTTAATATGAGCAGCTAGCAGCAGTTTTATGGAACTGGACCGTAAAGTCCATTTAGTCGATAAAGAGTTTTTAATATTGTCGCCGAAGAATTTGAGGCATAAAGCTTGCAGCGTGAGTTGCTACGTAGGTACGAGTGCTGTAGCAGAGATGTGGGCATAACTTTCGTACCGTCAGAACTGTCGCATGAGTACTACGCGGGAATATTGTAGCACAAGTAGCTTCAAATTATCGTGACACATTCAAACCGTAGGGGCATCTGGAAAAATTTGTAACGAAATTCAACTTCAAGCAGCAAGCAGAAAAATTGTGGCGCAAGTACGAATTAAAAAAAAAGGGGTAACGTAAAAATCCTGCAATGATGTATAGCACCTGATGGGATGTAACATTACACATGATAGTGGAGAGAAAGTGTTGGATCAAGATTTTTTTAATGAATTAGGTCTTCTTTCTCACACGACTCACTTAATTCATCACTTTGATAACTTAGCAGACTCTCCAACGCTCAGTTCACGCGTGCAGGAACGTCTGTGCCCTTACGAGCGTGTTTTACAATCTTTCTTCGTTGAGTCTTTGCCAGAATTCCCTTTGGATTTCCGGTTCATAAAAAACACAACTTTACATTCCTTCAACTAAATGCCTCTTTATTTTAAGCTCGTAGGAAGCCTTTTAATTTTATTGTAAATTTCGTCCATTCAGTAATTCGACTCACGATGAATTAAAAATTTCAATCCGACTAAAATTTCAATCAAAACTTATCAATTTAACGAACACTTTCTTCAAATTTGGATTTAAGACTTCCATCAAACATGAAGGACAATAACGCCTCATTTTCAGTGAAAGGTATTCAATTCATAACCTGGTTACTCTCCGTTCACTTTAGACAAAAGGAAATTAGCCAATTGTCTCATCACGACGCTGTTCAAAGAATACCACAACCTATCAACAAGCGTCGGAATGACTGATTGACTGGGCATGTCTAAATTCGCATTATGGCCCCCAAAGGCAATAAAAAAATATTATTCCTATCAGCTTTCGACAGAATAAGTGATTGATCACCGCGCGGCCGCACCAGACTTCTGTGAACTGAGATTCTTGCTTCGACGTCTCTGTTCGAATAACAGTTGCACGAATGACGCTCTAGCGGAATGAACTGCAATGTTTTCTTGGGGTCGCTAAAGCTTAAGAGATTAATGTGCTTGAGAACAGAGCAAATTAAAGGTCTCTCGTGCATGGTTCGTGAAAAGGCGTTGAGTCGAGTTCAACTATGATGACTGATAATATATTTTCCTTATAGATACGTCTTTAAAGAAAGATCATGCATGCTACTGAGTGAATACGATTCACATTTGTGTATTGCGTCTCTTTTCATTCCACAACGTGCACTGACGTTAATGAGCCGTTTTCCGAGCACGTGTCCATCACTCGTACCTACATGCGGGGGTTCGATACCGCACAGCACAGCAATAGTTGCGATGTGACCGAAATTAACAGATTCACTGGGAGCTCTAGAGGGATGCTGCCGTGCAGCAGCTGTACATCGTAGGCGGGAGAACTGAAACGTATTTTCTTCTGTGACTAGTATTTTTGTAATGTAATTGGCTTACTTAAATTGAGTATATTAGTGTAGTAATATTTTTAGTGACTTTGTTACTAAAATAAGCGAAAATATTGTCCCCTCAGTGAAAGTTATTTCTGGGTCTTCATCAGCAAGACTGCGGGCAAGGAAATGATCTATTCTATGATAAGAAAAAAAATTATTATTTCTAATATTCGATTGTGTTTTGTACACCATTAACACCATCATAGTACTGTAGATAAAATAAGATTAAATTTAGCGAGTCATTTAGTAAAGCATATTTACGTGAATTGAAAAATGACCTTAAAATTTAAAAGTGAAGAAGTGAAGAATACTAGGTGTCGTGAATTCTTATTGACGGTGGCATTTCTAACGTGATTACAACTTGGAGCGGTATCCATATGTTAAGTTAGAATTGTAGAATCAACTGCCGTTGTGTAAAAGCTAACAGCTGTGGGTTGTGAGTTACCTATTCCTGAAGATCTCACAGCCTGTTCCCGTGCAACCTATCTCTAACCTTGTTTGTTCATCACTTCACAAGAAGTAAGCAGAATGCATCAAAGTGAACAAGCACCACGTACTTCTCAGATAATTAATTCCATTAATTTGTAATGGAGATAACTAAGTTCATTCGCTGGAACTCTGCTAAGTTGATCGATTTGGAGCCACAGCTGCAGGCATAACTCCTGAAGCTCAGTTCCAGAAATGTTAGTGCGGACTCGCTGCTGTGTGTAATGTGGCTGAACATCGTGAAAAAGTCGCACTTTCTCCTTCAGGCTACTGAACGAAATTCAGAACAATCCTCGGCATAAAAGTTTCGTTTCCATCTTGCGCCATAAAGAAAAAAGTACCCTTCACAAAAGCAGGATATACTTTCTTTCGCCAAGACTGAGAAAGCCCGAACCGGATGGCAATAAAAATCTTTATGAAGTAATAAAGACCTGCCCATGCATCACTACGGAAAAATGCTCTGAATCTGAGCGGACATGCAAAAATGGCCAAAACTGAAGTTATGACTCGAGCAAGCTCGACCCAGAGGATTAGTTCTTATTTTTCTCGGTTTTCTGAACAAAACTCGAGAGGCAGTGCGATAATCTCGCCCGAAATAAGCGCGTCTGGTGCAATACAATGGACTCACGGAGAGGAGCGAGCGTACGAGTCGAATACGGCTGCAAGTTAAGGACATCGGACCGGGATAGTCGTGGTGGCCAAGGAGTCACAGCGTTAAGAAACATGGCGGGGCCTATGTAGTTGAAGAAAGCACTCACTTTGCAGTTCTGTCCTGGATGTCATCTGTTATTAATGTAAGATGTGGAGCATATTTTCGTGTATTATGCAGTCCAACTGCAGTATATCAATGAGCAGTTGCTGTCGTCAATTTCAGCAGTTGTGTGGCAGTTGCTGGTGCGGTTGTCAATTTCAGCAGTTGTGTGGCAGTTGCGGCCTCCAACATTAGTTCATTAGTTTACGCACGCAGATTCGCTTCTTTTGGCCAGACATGAAGTGACTGCTGTGATGCGAAATATCTGAGAACCAAGTTTGATGCACTTCGACTTAAAAGTTTAGAGGCATTTATCAATATTTTTTAGTTCTGTATGAGCTTTGGACAACCTGAATTTGAATAACATGACTTTGAAGCAATGTAACGTTTAGCCTTTACATTTTGGTCAAGACACCTGGGCGACACAAATCTGAAACAAATCAATTACATATCATCGAAATAACGCAGAATCGGGATAACCTAACAATTCGGTACTGTAACATTTGGATAACATAATTTTGGATGTCATAACATCTGGATAACATCGGAATGGAGTATCATAACATCTGTATAGCATCGGAATTGGATAATATAACATCTGAATATGATCCAACGAGATGATATAGCATCTGAATAACATCGCAATGAGGTAACATAACATCTCGATAGCGGATGCATTGATCGACGTTCCTTTATAGCACTTTTTGATGCTATTTTCGATGGCAACATTTGAAGGAACGTTAGATTGAGAAGACGTTTTCTGTGTGTCTGTGTTTTGACGTCTCTCGTGCGCAGAACATCTGTCAACACCGACTTCTGCAGCTCACTCCGCGCCTCCCACATTCAGATGAACACTGAAGGGAGCCATCAAAGGTTGCGCCTTCGAGCATTTCCGTTGACACTTGCTAATTTTCTGTGTCATTAGGGAAGCCCTGCCGCTTTTATGCCGTGCATGTGTGTGTGTGTTGCTGTGTGTGTGTGTGCTGCGTTCATGAGGCGCCATGTGGGCCCGACGTGTTGGTGACATGAGTGGGGCTCAATGGTCGTGTTCGGTTGTAGTCATTACCACGTTGGTCGTTGTACACGAGTTCAGTACCTCTATCACGGGGGGCGATTCAAATAATAAGAACTCAATACACTCATACCTCGTGTAAGTGCCAAACTTCAGCGTACGAAGGATTTTAATTCAAACCTTAAGTTTTTATAGCCACCAATTGGGGTGCAAAGCGATAATGTACAATGAACGTTATTATAATCATCAAGGGTGATTTGAGTGTTTGTATCTACTATCCAGTCACAATTTGAACGATGTAATATCCAGTGATTGATCCCTCTGCGCTGAGGGGGATGTAATACCAACAGATAATGTCACCCACAGTTGTTGTAGCTGAGTACTAACATCGGCACACCTCTGCTCCCATGAGGATGTGCGAGTTTCTCTTCTGAATATTACAACAACAATGTTGGAACTTTCTATTTCAAACAATACCGTTTGGATGGCTGGCCCTTCTGTTCTTTTTCCTCATTAAGATCGCACGTCGAGGAAGAAGACATTCCAACTTTCAAGCCTGTATCAAAATGTCCTCTTTACTCAGTAGGCGACCGAATACCCTTCGTGAAGTGTATGTATAATGAGTTATCCGAGCGATCGTATTCTGTACATTCAAATCCTTATGTTCCTATACCTATTTATACATAAATAATTCTTTTAACTCGCATTTTCATTCTTTTCACTCGCACTCACAAGTTCGATATAATTTTATGTAACCAACGGATCTAAATTTGTGACTCACAAGTTCGATATAATTTTACGTAACCAACGGGTTACGACACCCATTGTAACTATTGTAAACGACACCCACCTCCGTTTCGTTCCTCAGTCACTTGAACATCCTCGCAAAATTCAGACGTTATTTCGAGCTGATGTTGTCGTCAGCGGAGTCACGCGTGTCGGTTTGCTCTTCAGGTTGACAAACGTGGAGAATATTTGTTACAATAAAAGCTGCAGTATTAATCTTGTGCTGAAGGAAAGCAGTCCTCCTCATTTGCTGCTCGTGCTCTGCGATTTGATCTTCAGAAGATAAAGTTGGATAGCCGGGAATCGGAGAATTTGATGATACATCACAGCGGAGCTTCCTCCAATATCTCAAGAGCACTCCTAACTTCGCTAATAAACACGGTCTTCCTCGACCCTTAACTTGTGCCATAAGATCCTGTCGTAAATACGAGCCCTCGGAAACTTCTGGCCGAGGCTTTTAAGGGCGAAGGATGAGCTTAGAATTCTGACAATTTCCTGTAATTCACCTGATCATTAGGGACTCGATAATCATAGATAATTGTTATGTAGGGAAAGGTTTCTTTCATGGTTCATTTGTTCTTTATTTAGCCGCTTGTGACTGCACTCTTTCTATCCTGTAAAGTACTGTAAAATTAGTGATGCTATTCAGTTGCACGCTAACTTATTAATTCCTTGGAAAATTTTCTACACCAGACTCAGGCTATACGTCGCCTCTGTCATGTAGTTTTGTTGAGGAACTAATAAGGATTTAGAGAATTAAATATCAGGTAGATAGGGAAATTAGTGTTAAATTTTTCTGAATTTAAATGAGAGACATGATCACTCCATACAGGAAGGTGTTTTCAATTTTCAAAAGGATTAAAGTTATTATCACTCATATTTGCATTATTTTTATATTTTTATCTTTCACTAACAAAAGTAGTGTTGTAAGATGACAAACTCTTCCTAAGCACGATGAGCAACACATCTTTTCATCATTCGACTTCATGATTCTCATGCTAAAAAAATACTTTGTGTCAAATACAATTTTACAGTACAGGAAATACGTGCTTTACACGAAAATATGGCAAAGAAATGACCAATAAATAAAATTTTCCATTTATGCTGAATTTTGACGTTGAATTTTCGAGGCGCGGGCTTCTGGCGATTGTAGGAGGAAATTCGTACGATTCTGTGGTATATTGATGCGCGATATACGCATACTCATATGGTATCTAAGGTTAACTAGAGTGTATGGTGTACTAATATCTGTACATACACTCTTATACTACAGAATCTTCATCATCGTACAGGATATATTGATATTTATGCACACATATACCTAAATTTGATCATAAAGTAAATGTATACTGATATACGTCCGCATACGGAACGTCGGCTAAGTTTCATCATGGTATATGGTATAATAATCTTCAATGGCCTTCATGGCTACACAAAAGACAGCTTATATGGTACAATGATTTCCATGTACACACCCACACCTAAATGCACGTGTAACAAATCGGCGGCGTACGTCTAACGTACCTCACGACTGGCTGGCACCATTCAATTTTCACATCAGTGCTCTCGACTGAGCGGCGAAAACGAGGCGTAAACAAGGGACTTTTTTCGGTGTGCTACTCTTTTGTCCGCACTGAGTGAGACTGGGACTATTTTCGAATTCAGTTGTGGCCATATTTTAAGAGAGTAATGAAAATAAACTGGCATTTGGGGCCTAAACAATGGCTCCACCGCAGCCATTCCCGCTGCATCCCTGAATTCCATGAATGGCTGAGCTCTTTTTCCACATTCCCGACTTCGGACAATGGTCGCGGCTCCGAGATAAGCACAAAGACTTGATGAAACTGTTCCAGTTGCCTCCATGAAAAATGGCTTCCTAACTTAGTCATTTGCTCGTTGGCTGTTCGTGGATTACACTCTCCAATGAAACTCATTGAGTGCTGCAGAGGCGGCACAGTGCACACATGGATTAAGTAATACAGGCAACGCAGGCTGCTGGATATTCCGAGTCCAGGTTGCGCTCCGGCTACGTAAATCTGTGTTTCATGTTGAGCAGTGCACAGTTTTAGGTTGTGCAAGCTTTCTCAAAGATTTTTTAACTCGCTATGCCGTGTTCCGTGTCTTAACGTGGGAGCTTTTTTTTAATTATCTGAAATAATTTATTCCGCTATGAATGCATCTCATATCTGAGGTAAATTTGATCCCGAATAATTAAATATAATCGTACTCATGTGAGACTGAATCCCTGTAAAAAAATTCTTCACCTAACCTGATCATTTAGAGATCCATAATACTTGTCATACCGCCACTAAACCCCGTCATTCTACGGTCTATAAATTTTGTCATACCGCCACTCAACCCCGTCATTCTGCGGTCCATAAATCTTGTCATACAGCCACTCAATACCGCCACTCTACGGTCTATAATTCTTGTCATACCGCCACTCAACACCGCCACTCTACGGTCCATAAATCTTGTCATACCACCACTCAACACCGCCACTCAACACCGCCACTCTACGGTCCATAAATCTTGTCATACCGCCACTCTATGGTTCATAATTCTTGTCAAGTCGCCACTCCATCAGCATTTTACAAGCGTCATGACAGAGTTTTCCCAGCTGCAGTTTTTTTTCCTACAAATTTTTTTCAGGGAATTACCCCTCGCACAGTTTCCCCTCGCATTGTTTCCTTTGCAAAGTTTCCCCTCGAGCAGTCTCTCCTCCCGCAGTCTCTCCTCCCGCAGTCTTTCCTCCTGCAGTCTTTCCTCCCGCAGTCTTCCCTCC
>VOMN01046125.1:0-15389 GCA_014899125.1 Orchestia grillus | reverse complement strand
ATAGCCATTGTTCTCGAGTACGTGATGATGGCAAAATATCTTCTGAAAAGAGTTGGCGCTTCACATTATGCAGCACGTACTCCTTTCAGGATAATTTTTAATAAAATTTTTGCAATGCATATTCACATCTGGCCATTTTTCCAAGGATATCTTGACTCAGGAAGCATTTGCTCCCAAATCCAATTACACACTCTTTAGGCGAGACTGTGCACGTGAGCTGTGAAAATCTTGGGGTATTATTTAAGTATTGCAGTCCATTTAAAGCTACCGTGTCTCTATTCCCCAGGTCCCTTGACTCACTAAGTTTATACGCCTAAATTCTAACACTCATCTTGTGAAATGTCTGCACTCATGAACTGTGAAAAATTTATCGTATTATTTAGGCATTAAAAGTCCACCATCCCTGCCTCTGTTTCTGCAGGTGTCCTGGTTCAGAAAGCGGGACTCTCACATCCTCACTGTGGACAGGACGCCCTTCATCGCAGACGACAGGTTCAGCGCCTGGCACGAGGGTAGCACACAATCCTGGACTCTACGGATCCAGTACGCCCAGTTCCGGGACGCTGGTGACTACGAGTGTCAAGTGTCCACCGTGCCCAAAATGAGTCACACCGTCCGCCTCACGGTGCTCAGTGAGTAACAAGTTTTGTCTTGAATGGAAAAAAGTGTTTTTCGAATGAGCGAAATGTTGCGTAGGCTGGTGTTTGTGTTTTACGCCCGTATGATCGTGTTCTTCCTACTTTTGAAAGGGAACAATAAGAAATCAAGATTAGACTGTATTAATTCTATTTTTACGACAGTGGAACGATGGGTGCAACAGGATTAAGACTTCTTTTTTTTTAGATCTGTGTATGGTTAAAGATAAAGTGACAGGGAACGCAAATGCATATCCGAAGAATTTGTCTTCTTCGTCGATTTATTTAGAGTTCCTTAACCCACAACACTTCCACACCGCGCTGCAGGTCACCAGTGCAAAGATAATGTCTGCGATTAAACTGAACTCATCGGAAAACTCAATCTTGTGACTCCTCTGTGAAGTTAGAGGTAATTTAACCAATTAAGTATACCGATTAGTGACCTAAGAAACAAACAAACTATAAAGACCTGTGAGAAGGCTTTCACTGGCTGATTTTTGGTGCATTTGCTTGAATTTATTGTACGTCGAAGCTGAGTTGACAGTTGTTTAAAACACAGTCCCTTCAGGATGTCATATATTTTTGGTCACTCAATTTAGGCGACCATGCGTTCCTATAGAAGTGAACCTTTTGTTCAATTGTACCTTTATGAACGTTCTATAACACAAACACAGGTCATCGCTAACGAGCCAACGCAAGTCCTCGCAGTTCATGCAAAAGTGCGATCCTCGACCCCAGAGCGCAAGAAGAGGCCTTCAGATAAACGAAACCTTACCATCAACTAACGAAGGCTTGGAGAGAAAAAAATTGAAAGTAACTATAGAAAAATCGGGAATCAATACCAAACTCTGTGAGGTAAATGTCTTCAACGTACCTCCGATGCTCACTCAGTATCCAACTAAAACCTCTTCAATTATGCGTCCAGAGCACGTGAAAATTATGTAATATTTTATCTTCTGAATGTGCTCTACATACAGCATTTAAAACGAGCATTTTTTCTGCAGTGTCAGTGGTTCCATGCCGGCAGGGAAAGCTGGCAACGTTGATGAAATTACGCACACCGTCTTGGCTATTTTGTTGCTTGAGTGGAGCTTTCTTCACTGAATTCGTCAGTGAATACGTAGCATAAATGTAGAGAACACCAGAAAATTTGAGTTGTCAAGAAGCATTTTTCCATCGCGTCGCTAGGACTTCTCCTCACGAGCTATTGGATGAGGCCTCTGAAAGAATCGCTGGCGCTTAGCTTCAACGCTGCCATCTTCCAAAAAAACGAATACCAGCTTTAGAATTTGGCCAAAAAGCGAGAGAAAATTTTTTGCGCCTCCGGAACATAAGGAGAGACTTCCTCTGTGGCGTTTATTGTTCTTTCTGCATGAGCGCCGCGCTTTGAGATGGCAAGAAGTTCGAATGGACGACCTGAAATGGGCTCGCATAAAAATTGTTTGCGCAGCATTTTCTAGTCAGGAAATGAAGCTACAGCAACAGAAGATGCTGTCAACATTGCACTTTTGCTGCATTTCTTTCAGATGCTTAGCTCAAAATTCAAATGTACGCTATATTCTTTTCAGAATATTCCTGCTAGTGCGAGTAGTTCAATTTTGAAACGGCGTAATAAATAAGAGTTCTAAACACTCTCAGGAGTTTTGGTGCACCAAGAGCACCACATTTTAACCCCTCGCAGGAATGGTGGGCAGCTTCCAGCTCCAACATTCGTGGAGGGTAATACCTTATCCTCTCATGGTTGTGATCTGCGCACAGCTCGTGCTTGTGTAGGTGGCACATTTTTTAAATGACCCTCTTGACATGATGAGAGATTTGTGGGCTCGATTTTTAACTTTTCTGTAGGAAAAATGAGAACTAGTCGGTTAACAACAGATGATCGTCATTTTGACATTTCTTTGAGTTGGTTTGAATAATACATTTTTTCACTCTGATCTCAATCAAAATTGACTTCAGTGCGTTTGCCGCGACACCACTAATTTTAATTAAAAATGCTTTACAAGTTAATCTGCTTCTAGTTTTTACTTGGGAACAAAATTAGGACGAAGAGGTGGACTCTCAAGTTTCAAAAAATTGATGGTATAAGAATTATCTTTTACGAAAGCTTCCCACAGTAAATTGAAGTTCATGTTGTCCTTGATTAGTCGTTTATCAAGCTTAATGGGTCTTCTACTTTCATCAGTTTGCAAGCTTGAGAGTTCCTCTGGCGAATAAAACTTATATACTTTTTTTTGCCTCCGACTATAAGCTAAATGCACATTCAACTGCGAGGCAATTTTTTCTAATCTTGCAATATTTGAATAAATATACAACAATTTCAAATGGTATTGTTCAATTACTTTGCCTCGCATTCGCAAGCGAGCCAGTCTGTGTAATCTAAACATTTCAGAATTTAATTGGTACTACATTGCAGCCTCAGCAATCTTTCGGAACATGAACCAATGCACGCAGCACGTACCATCGTTTTTTTTTCGTGGAAGTAGTTTCATTTTTCGTCATTAGTCTCGCGTAACGAGTCCGAGCCTCCAAGCTTGGCCGGCAGGGAACAACGAAACTTGCGACGCAATCGCTCACAAGAGGCGTTCCAGCAACTCCATCTGCAAATCTGAGAACTCGTTAAAGTATTTCATGTATTCAGATGAAGTCTGACGCTCGTTGTTCATAGTTGTTTAGAAAATTCGAGACAACTTAAACGTAACTCGTGCGAGCAAAGCAAAGAGACATGGTCTGTTCAGAGCATCTTGAGCGAAGTTGCGCTACTGTCTAGCGCGCGCCGGGTGCTATGAGGTGCTGGCTCATGAAGTACGGCTTTTGAAATCATGCCTCATTGCTTGCCTCAAATAAAGTTATATTGTAGCGAGTTTTAAGAGACAAGTCAGCCGCACGCACCGAATGAACAAACAATACCTGCAATATTGGCCACTGATGTAAATTGATGATAGAAGTTCGTCCGTAAAAGTTCCGACTCGACGTCGGTGCGCCGCCGTCCTTTGGTCGTGATGCAGAAGTTGTCGTGCACAGCAAGGAGTGAGAGGCTGTAACTTTGTTGAGTTAAATTGCGTGGGAATGTTCTCAGAATGGGTTTCATATCATGTACTGTTTGAAAGATCATGTTGACCTGGTCTAACTTTTAGCCTGAGCATCTGTAATTATCTCCAATTTTGGCCACCCAAGTATTTCAGCAGTATTTTATAAATTTATCGAGAGGCATCGAAGATGTTAGACTGGTGGTTGAATGTTGTAATCTTGACGCTAGTACAATATTGTCATTCAAACCATGTTACGTGATCGTCAACATTTTTGAGGTTTCGGGGGAATGAAGTAACTGTTGGCTCACACAGGAAAACCGATAGACGTATATTTTTCTGCTTGTTGATTTAGGTGAATTAAAAAATATTTGTTTGCCGTTGCACGTGCCCTTGATGACAGAGTGGTTGTGAGAGTGTGTTTTGCAGACTGCTTCTCTGTTAGGGAAGTTTGAAATCTCGAAAGTCATCTGTATATTCAAATGCTTATGCTTTCGCTCATTCCTATGCGTGACATGCTTCTCAATAATTGGACCAGTAAAAAACTATTAAACCATGAAAAAACGCACCTAGAAGCAACAAAGTATTTGAGTTCGCACCAGTGTCCTGGTGCGGCTGTATGATATACGAGCAAGAATTTCCAATAAGAAATGTGAGCTTCTGAAATAATGCAAATCTAATAAATTAGCATAGATTGATGCCGTCCGAACTGGACAAAAGAATCGCTAGGAGAGCAGCAAATCAAGAAAAACAAAGGCGTAGACGATAGAGTTTAAGAACTAAAGAAAGGTAAATCATTCTTAACGGAAACAAAGAAAGAACGCCGCAGAGAAGAATAAACATGACAGCACAACACGCAGTGAATGTTTTGATATACGAAAGAGCCTGAGGTATAAGAAGACAACCATGCAATGTGAGTAATGGAGAAAGAAAGAAACACCCAAGTTTCACAAATTCTAAAAATTGAGACAGTGAAAGAAGAGTCAAGACTATTTATTTCTCTTGCTTTTGAAGACAAAATGAGGTGGCACCACCACGACTCCAGCTGTGCAGTCTCGCTAGGCCTGACAGCTGTCAGGGCGGCAGGAGCGTAACTCCAGGACGCGAACACCTCCATGCGGAGTGGGAGGACTTAGAGGTCTGTTATCATGAAAATGTTGCAGACATTTTAGAGGGAAACGTGTTAATGAATCCTAATGTGCATTTTCTGCGCTTTTAACTGAAGTTAATACGCGAGGAATGATTATAGAACTTCTCTATTTTAGTTTTTTGTTATTTTGAAACATGTTTACAAAATTTGAGGTCATTTAAACAAGTACTTGCTAAGTTGCTGAATGCCGTAGTGGCACCAACTATAGCAAGTCCTCAAAAAAATTAGTTAAAACCTTTCATCAGGAACGTTAGCTTTTCTTTTTCCTTGGAGTAGAAAACATGAAATTCGCTAATCAAAATCACAATTTTTATTGTCAGAATATTTTCATTAATGATGTGAGAACAGCTAGGGTTTTCGCATACACCAGTCAAAAAGACATGCGCAGGCGGAGGTGAAACCTGAGACCAACTTTACACGTCTTCACCCTTGACTGTACTGTATACCTACAAACGCCACATAAAATGTACGTAGTACAACCGTGCAGCGTACATGTGTAGTGTGCATCCTTGAGAGCGATAATCTGCGCTTGCCATCCGCCATTTCGATAAACGTGGTTTTCGAATATTTTTACATTTGAATGTTTTTTTGCATTCGTATGCATTTTACACGTAAACGTTCCGGACATTGGACGGTCTAGTTTTCCATTTGTTTGCATGTGACGTTCTCATGTTGTTTATATCTATCAGTGTTATACTAAACATTCGCATTCATTTGACATTCGGACGCTCTGGACATTCGGCTATATTGTACTTCACATTTTTGTGTGTGTGTCATCAGGATTCACCCCTGGTGTGTCCAGACAAATTCGGACGACACATCGAGTTCACGTCCCTCCAACGGCCCCATATCCGCCATCAAAAGTTACAAAAACAACACATTTAGAAGTAACACCGCACACGAGCGCGTCAGTTCCCGAAACGTTTTATTGATTTCGTTTGAGAGCTGGAAATTTTTCATGCCTCCGAGGCCCATTCTAGGTCCTTTGTCCAAAGCAGATGAGTATGATGCTCATTTACAGACAGAACATACGCATCAAAAAAACAATTTTTCCCTTGTCCTAAGGTTTGCTCAATCTTAACCTTATCTCTCTCCTCATAACAACAGTGCTGTGCCAGTCCTTTGCAGTAAACAATTTTTAAAGACGCGTGAAATGTTCCTGTATCAACGGGGCTCGAAAAGATGGAGACTATTTACTCACGCTCACTCCCTCGGACACCGCATGTGAAATCTTCAGAAATGTTGACACATCATTCGAATTTGAAGCGGCAGCACCGTTAGACATGAACATTTCGAGACCGTCTACCTGAAACGAAACCGCTCAGACACAGGCAACACCAAACAACAATCACGCGCGATTTTCTAAAGCATGCAATATTTTGAACATCTAAGAAGCCACTCTTCTCACTGATACAATTTTCAAAAACTCTCCACGGTCGCGCCGTTATCTGGAAACGTTCCCACGAACCAAACACAAATTTCTCCGGCCAGGACACGCACGCACGTTTGAGAACTGCCGACCTGGCCCGCAGTTGCCAACTGGAAGTTGTGGTACTGGGGCCAAAAATTCCCAAGTTCGTGAGAAGTGAAGTTTGCGACCGACCGCAAGTGCCGGGGTTTGCTAGAGAGGCTCCCGAGTTGCGCGACTTTCATGAATAGAGAGTGGGGACCCCACGTCGGACGAGTCTGGTGGGGGGAAGTGGTAAGGAGGGGCAGTGTCGAGGAGAGGTACAGCTCAGGTGTGTGGACTCGTTTGGTCCATTAAATCCCCGACAAGGACGTGTGAACTCGTCTCCAACCGGGTCAAATTTTTCAACTGGAGCGAGGAAACTCGTGACGCGTTCAATTTAAAGTTTTAAAAGAAAAGGCCTTGATAGGAGTTTACCTTTGCGTCGTTTAGTACAACTGACCATTCCTGAGTGCGCTCATTCATCTCAAGCAAACAAGCCGTCTCTGTTGTACGTTTTCGGCGGTAAACGTGCTTGGAAGAGGTTAAGTAACGAACTGTGAATCAGGTTTGCACTAAGACATGAGATTTCAAAATGAATTTAGATTCTCACGCAAAAGACGAATGCAGGAGTTCAATGGGCAAGACAAAGGTCACTCACATTTTCTATGTCTCTCAAGTAAAGTACAATGAAAATTAACACTTACGTTTACCTACGGCGTTGTGCATGTACAATTACGCCTTCGAAAATAATTATCTGAATTGATGTGCGGCGGCGATATTAATTTCTATAATTGCGGCTACGATGCCATAATATACCTTGCCATTCTTTCCTGTACGATAAGTAGCAGTTTCCGAAAAGTGTACATCGAATGGAAAGGATCCTTAATTCACTCGCTTTCAAAGCCCGTGTTTTCAAAATATATAAAAAAATTATTCTTTTTCGCACCGTTGTTCCACGTTCAGTGTGCTGTGTAAATTTTACTTTGCACTGCGCAGGTTGGCCGTTCAGTCGACGCCAAGCAGAGACTACTAAGCTGAATTACTTTAAATGAAGTTGCTTATTTCGGCTGCTTTCGCTCGGTCTTCACATTTTCACACAAATTTTCAAACACGCTTGAGTCGCATTTTAAGAAAACCAGTATCACGAATGCTGAGTTTGGGAGCCGGTACTGTACACTGGCACCAGGTGCGTCAGTGTTCGAGGTGCAGTGTATTTTGCAGCATGAGAGAAGGCTTGCATAGTGAAACAGAAGCATTTGGCTCCCATGACATGAGATGTGATAATTTTAATCACCGTTCGATTTGTGTTCAAGATTTTTAGCACTGAATATTCGGAATATGAGTTCCTGGTGCAAGAGGACACATTTCGAACACCTGCCAAGAGGAAAATTTTGGATGCTAAATTATGAAGGCGAGGTACGTCATAGTCGGAAAATTGTTGTCGAAGAAGCTTTGATATGGTATCCCGAAATCTAATGTAGAGTCTTTTTATTTAACTCACCTAGCTTAGGCCAACTACCATTCAGAGCGTTTGCACGAATTACATCTTTTCATGCATCTGAGACCCCGAAGAATACATGAAAAGTCACTACACGTTTAGAACTGAAGGGTATTCCACTATATGCTACTACGCAGCTGTTGCTGGCTTGCTTGGTTGGTTCACCTCTGTTTCACGCTCTTAAGGAATTAAGATAGGAGAAAATTCCCGGGCCCGTATTCCTAAGCTGATAGTGAGACTGTCAGCTAAGACAATCCGTATCTGTGATACTCAAAATAACATTATTTCACGTCAGAGTTACCGTAAATATGAAGGTATCTTTAGAATTTAAGATCGTTTCTCCCACCAATTATGGCGGGCCACGTCTACTACTAGTCAGAAACATGCACTGAATTTTATCATTTATGTACCCAAGCTTTCACTTGCTTGAGTGGCGTTAGTTTTCAAGGAAATATGACTTGACTTGCATATCCGTTCTGGGCATGTGGCTTGCATATCCGTTCTGGACATGTGACTTACATATCCGTTCTGGACATGTGACTTGCATATCCGTTCTACACATGTGACTTGCATATCCGTAAACAGGCTACGTCGACAGAGCAGCTAAATTTAAACTTGAGTTCTTCTGAACTCGAGTTCAACTCAAGTTTAACTTACGCTAATAGTTCAAGATATAGACTAATTAATAAAATATTTTAGTAGTTTAAATTCAATCGAAAAATGGTTGGTACGCGTTTGGAAATTAATTTTGACGAGTAAAATATCAGATGTCTTTAGCAAATTGTTTGTCTCGTTATTTCACGTGGAACCTACATAACATATGAATCATTTGATATGAGCAAATGAACGAGAGTTTAAAATCATGAACTTTTCCATAAAATTACCTTGAGATGACTTACTCTGTGGCGTTTCCTTGTGGTAAATAGTGACCCTAGAAAATGAGTCTTAAAACGGCAGAGGAAAATCATGAGGAACGATTTTTTTGAAGTTCAGCTTTCGAATAACTGAGTTTATTTCTTGCACACATTTGCAAAGCTTTGTTCCTTTATAATTAAGAATGTTAGCCATTTAAGTTTCTGCAATACAACACGGATATCATTGATGAAAAAACAGATCCTCATCACGTTCTGAAACGAATTTTTCATACAAACAGATCTTCTAAAAGAATTGCGTGATCCATTTCGAAATCCAGTTTGCATGCGATAAATTCTTCCATCTACGAGCAGAGCAGTACCCACATTCCCACTCCACATTTTGTGAGCATCAAACAAAACATTTCACCCATAAAGTCCGGCTCCTTACCATCGGACCCCGGAAGCCTCCCCTGTGCTCCCTCGTTGAGCAACATCGCCGTATTCCACTCCCCTCAAACACCCAAGTTGCGTGTACTACAAAATTCAAACGACGTGTTCTCCACAGAAGAGGCCGCTCTTCTCACTCACGTCTAGTCTACGGAGATCGATGTCATTAAGCTGCAACTTCGCCCTATTCCAAGTTTGCATAAGTTCGGGTCATTTGGGCCAACTTCGCCGATCCGATGTTCCTGCAACACGTTCCGCCTCCCTCAATGCAGCGGTCCGTAATAGTCGTCCAAGCCGTGCTCGCTTGTCCGTAGCATAGCTACCGTAATTACACTGCAAAATTGACTTGCATCAGCCGAGGTAGCGTCGCGTGGCGGGCGCCGCTGATCTTGCTCCATGAGTTGTCGGATCACACGAGGTGTGTGGTATTTGAGTTACTCACAAAAGCACAATTTCAACTGCACGTACAACGAAATTGGCGTTAGAAATGTAATGAGGTTAAACATTTTAGCGTGATGAGATTCAAGCGAACGGACTTTGTCTGTTTCTCTATCTAAGAAACTCTTGAAATGATGAAATACAACAAGAATAATGAAGCGGAATCTGACTGCCGTTGAATCGTGTTGCGCTGAGTAGGATTTTTTGAGGCACTGATTCACTGATCACCCCGGGTCTGCTTACCGCATCTTGCATCGACGTCTCAGAAATATGCAAGAAAGTTTCAAATAATAATTCACGCGCCAGAAATAGTTCAGTTTCTATCCTGACTGCCTTCAAATGATCATTTTTCATGCGAACGAAGTTCAGTCTGCCACTCTTTTTACTTGTATTCGCAGCGAGGCCTATGTAAGCCGATTTGGTCTTGATAGCTTTAGCACGGTTCCAAAGCGTGAACAGAACTACAAAGGTTTTAAGAGAATGTTCTTTTCAGACTAAGATCACAATGAACTAACTTCCTGCGTTGTGTGATTTCTATAAACGAAATAAGAAAGGTCGAATAGAACCTGAACAAAGTTTCTCTCTCAAAAATTGCTCTCGCAGAAGCTCAAAAAAATCATCCTCACCAGCCCAACTTTCGACCGAGTTAAAGGTGAATCTATACAACAATTGATCAAAGCACTCGGGTGACCAAAATGAGAGATAAATAATTATAGAAACTCAGGCAAAAAAGGTGGCCGGGGAGCAGCAGCTTCCTCCTATGCACGGCGAGGCGGAGACAGAAAGAGCTCGCAGAAATTTACAATTGACAGAAATTCACAAAATATCGCAATTGACGACCTTCAGCTGCGGCTCCGTGCCGTTCGCAGCTCAGGCTGACACTTTAACAAGCACCTTTGTTGCTGATGTGGGGCGCTCACTAGGCTTTGCGAATGGAGGCATCAGCAGAAGAACACTAACACTGCCGAGTCAGAGTGGAGAATACTTACGTTGAAGCTCTAGGGAGATTTAAGTCAACGCATTTTTCGTACAAAGATTGAATCGTTTGGAACCAACACGTTCACATCTACACGACCATAGCAGGATAGGGAGCGCGTAGGCAGGAGTGCTAAGGAGGAATGCACACACTATGTGCCCGGAGACGTGGTGATGAAGAGTGCACACACGGAAGCTCTAAAAGCTTCCGCATACTATCCTGATGTACACTTTATCAGCAGGATAAAGAACACCGTAAAGCCAGTGCAAAATTATCTCCCCATTGCCCTCAGAAACTGGAAAATCATGCCCATTATCTTGCTCTCGTCCATCCGTTCAAGAAGCGCTATGATCGAGTCTTGCCACAACCTCCTCTTTCTGTTTTGAGAGAGACGAAAGTTTAGCTGACTAAGCCCAAGTTTCAGTCAATTGGATCCAAATTTCAGCCTTCCAGGTCAAATATCAATCGACGAGGTTGAGGTTTCAGCAAACTAAGTTCACGTTTCAGCCCACTAGGTCCTCATTTCAGCCCACTAGGTCCACATTTCAGCCCACTAGGCCCTCATTTCAGCCCACTAGGCCCACGTTTTAGTCCGCTAGGTTCACGTTCANATCGCTGAGGGACAAGCCTGGACAAGCGATGATTCATGAGAAGCATAATTCAAATGAGCGAGATCGGCTCCAGACAGCGTACATACATTGATTCGTTAGCCTGTTAAATGTCCTAAATACTGCCAGCCCTGCAGTTATGATAAAAACCATCCGAGTGCAGAGTTACGAATTGATATGTGAACATCGTAACCATTGGGAAAAAATTGTTCGTGTGTCATTTTTATCGTGGAAATGCGAAACGTCCGGCTGAGAAGAGTGAAAGTATTTGTAACAGTGAATACAAGATGTCTACAGAGGACCGAGAACTTTCATCCTAACGATCTTATTGTTTAAAATGACTGATTCTTCCAATAATTATTTTGGATGGGGTAACGATTATTAAACTACGTTCCTTTTACATAAGGCAAGAAGACCGAAACAAACCTTTTCTTCAACAGAATAATTATTATACAAAACTTTGACTTCCTATTCGAGATTTTATCCCGAACGCTGATGAAAATCTAGCCACCCAGCTGCAGCTATCCGATATTATTTACAGATTCGCAAGAGTCCCGGACCTGAGCTTCCGTCTCTGCGAAACCAAAATATTCCAATTTGGTGAGCGAGTTTTTCTTTTTTTGTGATGGCTCTCGCACCCGATGGAATAATACTCGCGACCAAGGGGGAACTGGGGGCCCAGGCGTGCGAGACCAACTGGAGCAGCGCCTCTGTCGCTCACCGAAGAGTGACGAACGTGCTTCTCATTGTACTTTCTCGACCACAATACTAAGATTTCAGATAATTGAATAAACAATTCTCTCTCGTTCATCAAACTCAGAAGAATGTAGTAAATATCAAAGTAGAAAGTAAGCAAACCCGTCCACGATGAGGACCATCCAAACCCGTACTTTTTCATCATCATTATTGCCAACAGTTCCCTGTTAGAGCATTAACTTCAACACCTCTTTCATATCATCTAGTAGTTGTAAATTTCCAAAGGGTTCGAAGGTACTACAAAAGTTTCTTAAGGGTGCAAGTGCCAACATAAGTTGGGAGCAAGCGCCTCACGTGAGAGTAGTAGTAGTAGTAGTAGTAGTAGTAGTAGTAGTAGTCGTAGTAGTAGTAGTAGTAGTAGTAGTAGTAGTAGCAGTAAGAATGGCAGTACATCAGTAACTCCGACTATCTCGCACCGAAAGAGAAAGGACCATTTAGTATGGACTTTGAAGAACGGGGAATCTATGCACCAGGTGTGTTCCTACACAAGATCCTCTGCGTATAAAAACAGCAAGTTAAGAATGATGAGGAAGAAAAGATAAAAAATCATCAGCGAAGAAAGCATGAAAATATAATGAAGTAAACTGGGCATAAATTATAGAGGTCTCGAAAGCTTGGCTAAGCTGAGGTGACCTAACAGTGTCCCCTTGCTGACGGTAGTCCCCATAGCCCAGGATAGACAAATCTAATTAACCTAACCCTGTTGCCTACGCCAGTCCTATGCCCCCTGAGGGGAAACTGTGATTGAGTGGGACTCCACAGGCCATATTGCAGTGAGCGTGAAGGCGATGGTCTTAAAATAGAAGAAATTGAAGGCTTGTCCTAAAAAATAGAAGCACTGAGATGAAGAAAGAGCTTCGCGGAGCACGTGTTGCACGCGATCGCGTGGATCCACTTGTTCAGTTGAGCAAGACTCCAAATTTTTGAAATCTCAGCGTCTTTTTTTCCCCTTCTGGCATTTATTATTTCATTGTGAATTAGTCTTAGCAAAACAGGAAACTATTTTTTCGGAAATATGTATTTTCAGCCCTTATTTTATTTATATTTTGGCCTATCATGAGAATAAAAATGAAATTTGGTCTTTGCTCAAATTGTGATTTCATTTTTGGTTTCTTGCTTTTATGGTTTCCGTATCGGCCACAAATTAAAGAGGTATTTCTTAAAGTTAAAAATCCCTCTGTATTTTTTGTATTCACTCATAACATTTTAACCTAGCTGTGCCTAAAATATAATCTCATTTTATTCGATAAATTTTTTAAAAATCAGTAAAAAGGTCAAGAAAAATTCAGCATCAGGTTGTGATGATGTTTTTGCATAATTGGTCAACCAAACGATGACTCTTTGGAACCAAGCTTCACTATATCAGGCCGTAATATTGAATTCGCTTTGCGTATCCCGCATCTCGACCCAAAAATATCAGTGTTGAACCCAAAGTTTCAGAAGCTGCCAAAATCCGCCTGGCTCTCCGTGACTAATTAACACTCCTCAAATATTCAGACTCAGTGGCGTTGAAAGCAGCGCCTTCCATTAATCGTACGCTTTTAAGTCTCAAAAAGAGGAAAAAAATAACATATCTCAACTAAAATTCTAAATTCACAGTGAGTTGGCATCTTTAGAGCTCAATTTACCATATTAATGTACGAAATTTGCAAATCCCCGCAGGATGAAGAACATTCCAGCCTTTATTTCGGTTTACGGAGTCGGCTTTGGACACAGTCCTTTGTTGAGCATTAACGTTAAGTTAGAGGCACAGCAGCGGCGACGGTCCAGCCTGTCTGTCATCCTTATCTACTTCCCCTCCAGGGAACGATTTATCCGAGACGATCGGTGCTCTGGGAACACGGCCAACAATGAGGATAATTATAGTCACTTTGTGGGGCAAGCTTCCTCCTCATTTGGGGTAATCTGTATTCCCAGAGTCGTCGCAAAAGTGGCTCAAAAGTTTAAACATCACACACAGAATCCAGGGTAGGAGCCGACGTGGGTTGGGAAGGGGACCTTCCGCGATTGTAACTTTATTCATTAGCTCAGTTTCCAGGTAACTCCCTGAATTAGACGCAAATTGTGCGCTCCCAAATTATCGTAAACTTTGAGGTTTCTGTAATTTTAAACGCAACGCCAGGGCAGAAACTGCGTTGTGTGGCTGGTATGAATTCTTCTTTATGTCCATACATACGGCCGTATCCCAAGTCGTGTATCCACGGCCAGCAACATGTTTGCAGAAACTTTGGAGGAAAAATAATTTTTTTCGATTCATTTGCACGTGTTATTAGGTATCATTTCAGTCGGGGAGGAAATTTCTGGGACGGTATATATAACACAGTAAATGTAGACAATCATGCTTTATTATTGACAATTGCATTATTAGGGAGCAATTATGCATAATTTTCAACCGAAATTTCATCTCCGCAATTTAGTTTTTTTTCGACCTTTAATAGTTTTGAAAAGTTGATTCTGACCCCTTTAGGCCAGCAGTGAAAATAATTTCTAATTAGGTAGGAATGAGAGCTCTTAAGGTCAAAAAGAACTCGCTTATGAAGCGTTGTTCTTGTCTAAAACGTGATGGCACTTCATGGCCTGAAGGTGATGGTACTTCATGGCCTGAAGGTGATGGCACTTCATGGCCTGAAGGAAATGGCACTTCATGGCCTGAAGGTAAATAGCAGATATTGTAGAGCAAGGAAGCTGGGGAAACTAAACAGAAATTGAAGGTCCTTGATGATGGAAGAGCTTCTGTGAAAGAACTCCCTTGAATGAAGAAGAAACATATCCAGCATAGCAGCTGTACCTTTAATTCCTCAATCACGGCCACTTAACATGAATACCCAAACATCACACGCGATAAATTTAGCTTCACTCGACCACAGACTATGAAAGACCATGTCGCTCACGCAGATGAATTAAACAACCGTGGACTGTAATCGGAGGCGTGCCTGTTTTTTTTTAAAGCGCCTTACATTCTCCGAGGAATTGAAGTCAACTCTCGCGATTAGAACTATTTGGCCAGTGCTTTAGTTTTAAAACACGCTCACGAGCATGGCATATGTGCTGTGCATCATGTTACGAGTTAAAAGATTGCAGACTCTTTAGAACATTCGAACGTGCGATCAGCAGCGTGAATGTTCAACAGTTCGCGTACGGCAACCCCATCAGAGCCAACCAAAATGATCCATGATGCCCGAAAAAAGTCTAGTGAAAATTTCAGGGGAGTACCGTGCTGGTCTCACGTTGGTTTCTCTTGTGGTTAAGTTTTAGTTTACCGTGTAACCATTAAATGATCAAGATATCTAGTTCATGATTGTTTAGTAACAGAGGACGGAGTCTTTACGTAGAACGCTGCGTGTATATCGTGTTTATGAAATTGGTCTTAGATGTTTAACATCGGTTGAAATCGGTTACCGCACACCTCACGCAGCCCACACACATCTCACGCAGTCCACACATACCTCACGCAGCACACACACATCTCACGCAGCGCACACACACCTCACGCAGCCCACACACATCTCACGCAGCCCACACCTCACACAGCACACACCTCACGCAGCCCA
>VOMN01046104.1:0-13547 GCA_014899125.1 Orchestia grillus | reverse complement strand
GTATGTTCAGTGGCAATTTTCCGAATAAACTCGGTGTTGACGCTTGTAGCACCCACACGCACAATGAACAAAAATAACAATTAATTTTTGAGTACCTATGCCCAAACCACTCATGTGAAAAATCATATCTTTTAACTGGGAATAGAAGATAAATTAATATTTAAATTAGAACCAAGCCAATATCTTTACGATTGATACTCACTGACTAAAAAGCATCAGTAAGTTTCAACACTTTTTGTGGCTCGTCCTGAGCACTTGTTACTGCTACTACTGCTTTTCCACGCGATGGCATGTGGATTTCAATCGTCAATAATTATACGTCGAACACAGCGGTAATTTCACACTTCCACGCTGAACACACCAACTAGCGAACACTTAACACCCGCTAGGGGGGTCATGCTGCAGTTGGTGTGTGCAGCGTAGAATGGGGATATTACTAGTGCGTCCACTATGTAATGATGCACTATTTTGATCTATGTTCCATAGAGCGGAATGAGTAGTAGTAACAGGTGTTACATGTTCATTTTTCGTAGTCATATATTTTAATATTCATGTATTTTTACTTTTGATTGTATTTTACTTGTTTCATTTCATGAACTATTCATTCATGGTCTTATATATGTGACGTAGCATCTTTGTTAATTTTCAAAACGAACATACGTACTTCGTGTGTGGCATACTCATGCGACATTTTTGCAATGGTCCTTAGGTGAATGGTCGACAAATGTCATTTCGTTTTTCATTATATTAAGCATGGAAAAAAATATTAGACAAGTAATTCATTGTCTGGTTCATACTTATAATGTATTCCTTGTATTTTATAATATTTTTAACTTAAATAATAGAATTTGTAGAACTAAGAACGTATCATGTGTGGTTTACTATTAAATAGTTAGCAACCACACTTGCTAAATAGACAGCACCTACACCGTTTTGGGAAGCCGTACACGAAATAACCAGTATGCGGTTATTTCACTGTGTGCGTTAACTTTTCGACCATGGCTCACTTTGTTGCATAGATTGTTTTGGTTCCACTGTCATACATTAACTAAAGATGCCGTCAAAATATACCATTCGAGACAATTGAGCACGATTCACTTCTCTCTAAAGCCAAGCAGAGTGTTGCAGTATCGAGTTGTGACTTCGAGACTTTACCTGTTCCTGTTGGCCTCACGACTTTGCCTAATTAGTTCGACTGTTTTATCACGTTTGCCACTTTTGACTTTTTGACTTAGTCGTTGATAGTGAGATAGAGTCGCTGCTCGCTGCTCTATGCCGCAACCACTAGACTCGTAAATTGATGCCGCTGCTGAACGATTCATTTGTTCATTATATTAAGTGTTGGACTAAATAATGATATGTTAAATTGTTTACTTGACGTCGGGTTCAAACATATAGGCGCATTCCTTGTATTATATGTTTGCCACAGTGAAAGTTGAGCTAGTGGGATGGTTACAGTTACTACAGTTGAAGAATGTGCATTTGATGAGAAAATGTTTGTGCCTAAGTCTTGTCCTTAGTAGTGGTCTAGGGAACAGCTAATGTGCAGACCGATTGATGAGGTGTGATGCAATCATAAGCCTCTAACTGCAGGACCCGCGAATAATTCGCGGTTAGATGAATCTTTAAGAGTGGAAGTTTATATTCAAGCTGTAGCATAGATACCTCAATGATCTTTGTATTTATTGGTGAAGGGTGTGACTCATATAGATTGCATTGATATTTACGAGCGTATTAATATATAGATTAATCTCGCTCTCTAACTGGATAGGACGTGGATATAAACACGAAAATGATCCACTAGGATCATTTTTGTTGCCATTTTCTATTCTAGTCTATTCTATGTCAGCCCATATTGTGTGTCGATATTTTTTGGATAAGTGAACTTGCAACGTTTGTTATCCGCAAGTACATCAACTAAACTGCTTTAAATCCCAAAATTTCAAACTTTTTTCACGACAGATGTGTTCAAAACAAAGGCAGTACTCAATTACTCCAATTAAATCCTAACTGGAAAGTAATTCTCATTTGAGTTCAAGTCCAGCAAATGGCCTGCACGCAAACATTTTTTTTGCCCCTTCAGGCTGCAAGTTGCTGCTCCGTGATTCCAAACAAATGAGAATTCCTCCTGTCTATCCATGTACAATCACAGTATTTGTCATATTTGATCAGAGTTAAATGGAAAATTGTGCATGAGGTCTCTTTTAAATTTCACGGTAATTACTGTAATTATTGTTAACTGGAGAAATTGAGTGAACTAAATGAGCTTTATTTACAAGTAAATTGCTTCTCCGAGGCTGCTCTCAAGGGCAGCGAAGATAAAGCTATTGTAAATGTGCTGACTGACAAAACACTGGGCACAAAACCAATCCTTATCTGAAGCATTGTTGGCTTATTCAAGGACACCGTCTAAAAAATTTCTACCGTAAGTCTACCCTCTCATTTTTTGTTCCGCAAAGGACCTCGCGCTCTGACTAAAAGCTGATCGATGAGTTTGTTATCATGTATCATTATACGTTATCTCATTCACTATAAACCTGGCAATGATGACTGAACGAAAAGCTGCAGATGTATCCTTCACCAATTTCTTGTCCTTGAGATAACACAAAGCAGCACAAACTCCAGAGTCTAAAGTGAGCTGCAATATAAAGTCATTGACTAATCTTCGTCATATCTCCGTTTTCACGACAATGTTCGAGGCAAACGTGGTAAACTTATTTAAAAGAAATAATAATTCATCACCCCTTAAAAATGTTCGAGTGGCAAACAATGATTTTCTTATTCGAGCATCGAACATAAATAAGTTAATTTACAATCGTTAACAGCAGACTCAGACGTTCGATAAAACGAACCTGTGTGGAGGACAGTACGAAGGGCAGTGATATGAAAGTCTGTTCCGTACTGGGAATGATTTGTGGATAAATGTTGGAAACTTTTTTTTTAATTTTTGCTAGTAATTCGATCGAAAAATTTGTCGAAAAAGGCCTGGAAGGTATGATATATATTTTCCCTCTCATAATAAACTATATGTGTAGATCTGATTCGCCAGAATAAATTTTCAGTGAGGAAATTTATCAGAAATCCAAGTTCACTGCATTATTTAAATGAGTCAAATAATAATAATAAAGATAATGGAAATGTAAACACAGATTTTTTCGTGTACCCTGTCCTGAAGGTGGGTTTTCAAAAACTTTTTTTGTCGTTATTCGGAGCTGATTAATCAGATTCATATCATTGCATACAAAATACACTGCGTTAAATTTTAAAATACGTGTTTTTTTTTGTTGAATTCATTCATGCAGTGCCAAATATTCAACAAGCATTTCCGAGCGGATGATACGATAAATGAAATGCTTTATACTTTGGCTGCCAGTACTCGCTTCTCAAACGACAGGATGATACAAAATCCCAATACTCACAGACGGGATTGATCACCACTTTCATAGCAAAAGTCACCACTTTCATAGCATTCAGAACTAGCAGTCGTCGATGATACTAAAAAGCGTCTTTGCAAAACATCCAAGTACGATCGACGTGCTACGACCCCCAGACTTCGAAGACCCTAACACCGCCTTACGATTGTCCTTCCACAGCTACTGATTTTTGAATTTAAGTTGCTGGTAAATGTGCAGTTGCGGGGCACTGAAGCGTGCGTTTTACTTGCGTTTTAATTAGTACATAAACAGTGGCAAAACAAGAGCTGCTCGTGAGATCAGGCTGTATGCTTAATTAAGGATGCGCCCAGCCCTGGAGCGGGTTCATGGATCCATCTGATGACGAGTGCAGCTACTCGGAATGCTCCTCACCACTTCAGTCGTTGTGTTCCAGCGTTCTCTAGGGGACTTTTTATGAAATTCTTCACGATATATGAATCTTATTTCGCATTATTATACTAGCAGCCTTTCTTTATTAGAATTTAATGTTTATAAACATCGCATTGAAAATTTCGTGCAAGCTATTTTTATACGTAATGACGACACATCTAAGCAGCTTGTACAACCCTACGTCGAATTAAGATATTTATCCAAACATTTCTATTCCACTGAAGTATTTACGTTTCTCAGAGCATTGTAAAATCGAGTTTTTAGCCTTCACGTTGCTTGAGAAGCTTCTGTTACACTCATTCGTCGTCAGCCAAAAAATTTTGAGCAAATTTAAAGTTTTTCACGTAATCTGATGTCAATCGTACAAGTCACCGAGCCTTTAGGCTCTTCCCTGGCAGGTTTTCTGCTAAAACCCCCAAAATTTGAGGCGACTTTATTTGCTTGAGATGTATCAGTACAACGGGGCAGTGTTGGTTTGTACTGAGACAGGTTGGGGAAGGACGAGAAAACTCGTGTCAGAGTTTGTTTTTGTCCACATATTTGACGAGCTTCCTGGAACAAATTCAAAAATTCGAGTTGGGAAAAAATGCGTCCAGTCGTCATGCCGGAGAAGGAAGCAAGGATAATCATATTAGAATGCCACACACACAGGACGACCAGCGTAAAATGCAACGATTTTCCGCTATCGATCACAAGAGTCGTCCAAGTCAAGCTACAAGAACCTCGGGGTGAACGGAACTGAACCCAACTGGACTTGTTCAGCCCATTTGAACAGAAAATTGCTGAAACAAAGAAGGAATCTTCTCCCTGTGAAGAATGATAGCAAGTAACCCTCAACTTGAATTCACCGACATGAGATGGAAGGAGAAGGCAGAGGTTCGGGAGCGCTACAGCATAATCGACTCCGCAGTATTCCTTTACTTGCTCACAGCTAACTCATCTTTTTAGCTCCGTGATTTCTGTGGTTGAACAAACGAAACACATGAATGGGCTGTTCCCCTGTAACAGGGACTTCAAGCGTCTAATTCGTTATCAGAATCCAAAAGAAAAATTTAAGCCCGGTAAAGTAATGTTTTAACACGATCTGTACGTAAAGCTTATCTGTGATTAATGAGTCACACCAGGGCGGAGAGGGTACAGAGCAATCTACCTCCAATAAATTCGGGTTGCTTATATTTTTCTCTGCTATCTTTCAAGATATAAATGATGAATTGATAGGGAATTCTGAAATGTCATTGCCCTTTAGGGAATGATTCGTTCCTTTATAATTCGTGGAAACATTTGCGCGGTGACTTTTATTGAAAGAATTTTAGATTGTGATTGAGATTAACGTTTCTACGCCACAACATAGTTTATCAGAACGATGGCGCTACTGAGCACCATTCCTGTCGACAAGTACCTCATCAGAAATGTTATTTTTAAAGTGTGTTGATGACAGGATCGTTGTATCTGTATTTACAGTATTCATTTCATTTCCGGAAATTTGAGAACAACATTACTACAAGAAATAAAAATGAAATTTATAATTTCGTATTTGTACGTAGCACGTAATTTAACGTTGCAAAAAAATATCTCCCCGTTCTAAATATATAAATAAAGAAAAGGAGGAGCAAACTTTTACCTACTTATATGTTGCTCGGATTCTGTGCAAAATAATTCTCATTATTTTCCAATTCTATGTTAAATTTTATGGATTCTTCTGTATGTAGAACAAACTTCCAAAGGAACCTTGCTTGTAAGAACCTTCATTAATTCCGAGACGTCTTACCGTTGGGCTTTCAATGCCTCACAACTACTGTCGGGGTGAGGGATGTGAGGAATGTGTGGTTCAAACTTCCTCTTCCAAGGGAAGTACTCCCTGGTTAGGTTGGGTTAGGTCAGGTAAGTGAGTTCTAATCATTCAAGAAGGAATCGATTTCGAAAATTGTCTCAGCGGTCGAAGGTTGTTCAGGGGTGACGCGTATCTGATTCAGCGTCTTATAGAAGATTTTTTCATAGGGAGACCAGTATCTGTACGCTGAATGTCAAGTTAAAACCTAAATTCAATATTGACATTATTCTTGGGTATCCTACGAACTCATTAAGTTAAAAGCATTGCTTGGGCAATATACTTCTAATTTATGTTCACCAAAATTTTTTTGCAGAATACTCAGTTGCTTTTACGGCAGAGAAAATAATTCGTTCGCATATCTACGGACGATTTTATAACGCGTCAAGTTGATTCTTCTGCTTTTTGCAGCGTACGACTCGAATCTTGCGCTGAGTTATAACGTGCAGGGTTGACCACTAGTCGACAGTTGTATCATGAGAGACTGAAGGGTTAGGTTTTTATCCCATTTTACCCACCAAGGACTCTGAGAGCCGGTTCTTGTCCTGTCAACATACGAGCGAACCTATTGCTAGGGGGCCCTCCCTGGCGTTTACATAGCATTTGAACGAGGACGCACCATCACACATTCCCCAAAGTTATCCTATACTTTTAAATTCAAGCCAGCGTAGCCTATGTCGTAGTAACTAAGCGTTGCTCTCAATGAATATCTACCACGAACTTCAGAAAATTCAGACAGTCGATATGGGTCGGTACGGTGCCTCCAGACCACACGACCTGTCAACAACTCCGCTGTATTAACACAGCACTTGCATTACTCAAAAATTGACGAGGGTAACAAAGCTTCATGCTTCTTGTCCAAGTTTTCGTTAATTAATAGGAATTAGTTCCATTCAAGAGACCATTAGCTTCCAGTTATGCCAGAGGCTATAACAGCTCGAAAAACTATAACATAAGAGTTTCGGAAGGGGTTCACTGCATTACAACTGCAGAAGGTAGAATTAAGTTAATGGTTTCAAAATTTCACTGAAAATTTGATGCCGCATAAAAATCCTATGGTTGATAATTTCTATTTGTTTTAATTCCCAGAACAAATTACCAGTGCAGAAGCTGCTTCGTTATGTTGCCTGTAACCCTCAACTTCTGCAAACTCACTCTTGTCTGGACTTGAGGGTTGAAGAGCGTTGGCACCGTGAAGTATCCTTTGGGCTCATCGACGTAGGACACGAACGGAGGGGCGAGGATGTTGCACACTCCGTTAGCGATGATGAGGAGACTGAAGCCAAGACCGAAAGAGAGAAGGCCCGACTGCCAGGACAATCCTGTGTGCAGGTCCCACAGTAGCCAAACTCCCCTCCAGTGACTCACGCATGCTATTGAGAACAGCACAGTGTACAGTCTGGACGCTACCAAGTAGACGACGGGTAAAACGTTGTCCCCGGCCAACTTAGATATGGACTTTTGAAAAACACAAAACAACAAATGGGGCACAACACCAATGAATATGGATGAATATACGGAGACGGGAAAGTTTTCCGGAAATAAAAGTTGGTCCATCAATTGCCAACATCCTCTCCAGTACGCTACGACGAGGGGAGCGACGAAGACGAGGGCAACCGCCGCATCTAAACCTCGAAGCACCGCACTACAGCAGCCTGGGCCTTCACCTCCCATACTGTTCATTCTCTCCCCTGCACCAATTTAATCCATCGTGACCTTTTATTTACTCTGCACCAGAAGACACTCGTCCCCACATTGGGCAACACCATTCAAATCAACAATTTTACTAGGGTTAGACCTTCGGACGGATATTTTCTGTCAACGTCCATTTGTGTTTGACAGTTCTTAATTAAAATTTCCGACGAGGTGAATGGCCATTGGGAAGAAGAGGAAGCATTCGCTCAACACAGTGCAGGTGGCGTTAGGTTGCACTGTGATTTATTTGTGCCATCATTCATTGAGGTTCGCTCTAATTTTGACGTACGTAATCCGTCGTTTTCATCGACGTCAAAAGTTTGCGTCGAACAACCGCATGAGAATTTAGTCTCTGATTCATGATTCTACACTCTTTTCAGAAATCCTTCTCCCCTTTAAATTTGAAAGAGCTAAAGCTTTGAGGTTCACGCTGGCGATGATGTGCTCTGGTGATGGTGAAAGAGCCGAGGCTGCACAGGCGACAACCATCACTAACCGCAGCCGAGCTCCAACTGCCTAATGGCAGTCCCATCCTGCCGTGATCGGCCTTCTTCTATTCTGCGACACTCAACTGATCAAAATGTCACGTTGGGTGCGTGCTTCATCTTGCTACCTATGTGCTGCACATGACCATTTCCCAAGCTTTCTCTTACTTTCCCAAGGTCCTCCAATCGTCATGTAGCGTGCGGTACGGAAATAAAAAAAAGATTTCACTTCAAAATCTGCTTCGAACCGGGAATATTTTCTGTAGGATACTGTTTTCAAAAACGCTGTTTATTCTTCAATGCAGTATTATTATCGTAGTATAAAAAAAAAATCCAACAAATGTAAGTAGCATTTGCACGCTGGGCTCAGACCTCTTGACCTTCCCGGCTAGCCCTAGCGCATAACCCACCATGGAGTTTCTCCCACACAAAACCTTTCATTTTTTGAATTTTTTAATATCAAAAACCCAGAGAGCAGCAGCTTTAGCCAAATTTTGTATATAAACTCCACTTTCTCCTTCTTTTGTTTATAATGCGTTTCGTTTCCGAAAACACTCATAAATCAGATTGGCTTAGGATTCCGTGAGTTGGAGCAAAGCCTTTAAATTGAAGTCGAGAGGTCTCTATGAGTCCGAGGCCCCCAACAGATGGCAAGAACATTACTTTTTTCCGTATTGAAATTCAAATTTATCGTAATGTCGAGAGCACGCCTAACTTGAACTGTATCATCTGCATTTCTCAGGCTTATCTTTGCTAACGGTAGCAATTTCGCAATAGGCAAATGCAGACCTGATGGCAATATACTTTCCTCAATAACGACTGTACCTAGAATCGTGTTCAAAATTTTTTGATAGAGGAGAAAAGATTAATTTTGTAAGTACGCAATTCTCTACTCACTCAAAACCGGACAGCATTGGTGAAAATTGACGCCAGTAGTTCTTTTTTTTATTCCAGTGTCTTAAAAGGACAATCTTTTACTTCAACTACTTTATCATTCAAAGGCTGACTCTGGCCCTCTAACGAAGATTAATGCCTTCGTCCTTAATTTTTGGAGCAAATAGATTTATGGATGGCTGTAAGACAAACGGTGGATAGCAGCTCTTTTGTTATCTTTACTTAAGTCACCTTTTCTGCTGTCTTCAACGTAGATTTCTGACACAGTTTATCTCTCCAAACAGTATGATTTCTTTTAGAATTATATTAGAAAATATTCAACGTGCTTGATAAGTTTGCTAGTGCGTTTCCTCACCGGAAACGCACTAGCAAACACCCTTACACTGAACTCTTCCATGAAGTCTGTGGGCAAAAAGTGCGCTCCTTCAAACATCGAGTAACGCATTCGACGACATTTTTTAGTACAATATTGCTTCTCAGATACAGTTGTTAAGAGAATTGACAACTCATCATCACGACATCGTCCTCACAGCACGCGTTCTTGTGCGTTCCTTCCACTGCGACAGTTTGAGTCAACTGTAGATTTTAAGAAGCCAAATTTTAAGTGAAACAATCGTTCAGATGGTGAGCATGCTTTTTGCCCGCAAAACATTAGCGTGCTTCATGTTGCTGGTGCGTGGGGTGGGACGCGCTAAGGTTAGGTTTATGATGCACCAGGTGGGACGCGTCCCACCTGGTGCATCTTGAACCCAACCTCGGCGCGTCCCATCTAGCGCGCTAGATGGGACGAGCTAGGGTTAGATTTATGACGTGCTAGGTGAGACGCTAGATGGGACGCTCGTGAGACACTAGCTGCGACACACTAGGTGGGACGCTAGATGGGACGGTTGTGAGACGCTAGGTGGGACGCTAGGTAGGAAGCGCTCGGGTTAGATTTATGACGTGCTAGGTGAGACGCTAGGTGGGACTCTTGTGGGACGCTAGGTGGGGCGCCAGGTGCCACGAGGGACGCACTAGCGTTAGATTCATAGTAAACTTGGAGCGAGGGATTTAAAAAATTACTCCAGTTAAGGTAAACTCGGCATAGGAAATTTCCTTTATTATTCAAGTTCACACAAACGTTGTGAAGAAAAAATTCTCCACTGCTTATTAAGTTGTCGAAAATTTTGCGCCTTACGATTTTACATTAAAGTTGAGAAAACTTGATGCTCCAGATTTACCCCATTCCATAGTTTTGTAGCGCACGAGTGTAACTTACTGCCCTGCTAAACTTTCCTTGTTCCTTCAATGTGAAAGTTTGTCCCCTCGAATCCTGGACCCACCCTCAGCCCATCTGCCTCTCCCTACCTCCCTTTATCACAACTAATTACAGCTTTTTTAAATTTACGTAGTGAAGGATTTACAATGTTCTAGGCTTCCTTACGATTTGTTTGTGGTGCAGATTAAGATGAAAGGATATTTAAATTTCATTTTTGAACAAAATAGTGGGAGTAGGGAGTGCTTTGATCATGCTGATTACTAATCGCTTCTTTCGAACTACTATGCGCACTCACTGTTTAGTGAAGCCTCACGTTCAGAACATAATAACCGTTTGTTTGTGTGCATGAATTCTATGATGTCCCTGAGGCAGGGCTGCCCACTAATAGCACTCCCAATGATGCCACTAATTTGTGATGCAGCTCATGTATACTGGCTAATTAACATATCTTCAGTACTCCGACATTCGCACGCCGGGCAGGTTTAGTCACCGAAGTAGGACAGCTGTGTAGTACCAACTAGAAAACAGTAGATAAGATCACTTAGCTCTCTAGCTAAGTGATTAACGGCTATAGTCAAGCAGTTAATCCTTTGTGTGTGTGAGAAACATTAATTAAGGAAGGAAAGGCATTTAAAGTCTTTCCTTCACGAAGGCCATGATTTATCCAAGTCTATTTTGGTCATGTGTAATTTAATTTACTAGAAATAAAAATTAACACGCGCATAGTCTGGTTTCGTTCGTATAATTTTGGGTGGTAAATCGACTACTATTTCGTAAAAACTATTTCTCATTAGCTGAATTTTAGTTTCATTTGATGCGTACGAGCAGACTTGAAAATAGCGTCAGTTGATCGTCACACGAATTCGTCAAAATGGAAAGCGGCTCTTATCGAAGGACGTTTCGATTCGGTTCACCACAGTCAAAACCCAGCGCGAAGCCGACACGTCAGGAGCACGTTGAGGGAAAATTTTGTGTGATATACAGGGTGTCCCAAAAAATGTATACCTCATAAAAATATGTATGCAAAGCTTGTAAAAACTAAACCACTTGACCGATGTGAATTTTCTTGGCCTTATTTGATGCAGAATTTAATTCTGCATCTAACTATAAGAAATTTTTTTATTAGGAACGATTCGTTTGGTCAGCATTAATGTGGAAACTTCTCGAAATGCAATTCTTCTGGAATTTGAAGACACTCTTAAGGACTGCAATGATGAAATTCGTTACTAAAAAAATTAATACTAGCGGTAGACACGATACGGTAAATCTTTTTAAAGTGAACATGACGTGAGTATTCTCAATCCAAGTGAGTATTCCAAGTGAGTATTCTCAATCCAGTCGCATCCCTTCGAGGTGCAACTGACAAAGGAGCAGCACATTTTTGTCTTCAAAAGCTCCATTTTTCGGGGTTGTCTCGGAGAATCTCTAAAACCATATCGATATTTTCTTGACTTCTATCACTTTTTTTCTTCCACTTCTTCCTTTCTTCAGATTGAGGATAGTTCCTTGTTCATTGAATTTGTGGACAATACAATACATGGCTAATTTGTTGGTGGTGAACGTTCAGGGAACATCTCGGAGAATTGCTGGCACATTTGTTAGTAGCTTCTTGAGTCATTGTAGCTTTTGAAGACAAAAATGTGCTGCTCCTTTGTCAGTTGCACCTTGAAGGGATCGCACTTGGATTGAGAATACTCACGTCACGTTCACTTTAAAATAATCTACCGTATCACGTCTACTGCTAGTGTTAAATTGTTTGGTAATGAATTGCATCATTGCAGGCCTTAAGATGGTCTTCAAATTCCAGACAAAATGCATTTCGAGAAAGTTCCGCACTGATGCTGACCTAACGTTTCGTCACTAAGCAAAAAACTTGTTATGGTTAGATGCAGAATTAAATTCTGCATCAAATAAGGCCAAGAATATCAAGATCGCTTTAGTGGTTTAGTTTCTACAAGCATTGTATACATTTTTTGTGAGGTATACATTTGTGGGGGCACACTGTATATACTTTTAAGCGCCACGCTGTTGTCACTGAACTGATTCACAAGTGCGTGGCAAATATTTATGCACCATGACACTTTTCTGAGTTCCTTGATGGTATGATACACAAGTACGCTGCACACAGAAGGGTCCTTAAAATATACTCATTGGTTCAAAAATTCTGAAACTGAAGATCTGCGCATGCGCCCTACTCAGTAGCCAGTGCCACTTATGCCCGGCTGATTGGATAGTTACACTACACTTCCGTGCGAGATCAGTAAGTGACGGCCTCTTTCTTTCGGAATTTACGAAGAATGAAAGTTTTTTATCTCTCTGTATACGTGGGCCCCTGCTACTCAACCATAGAAAGTCTACGGTATTTCACATAAGAGTTTAACTTACGCTGACTACTCGTAAGTTCCGGAGACGGACTAAATATGAGTTACAAATTAGAGGAAAAATCTTACCAATATGTTAAAACTCTAGTAGCAAATACTCTTATTTACCTCAATGTAACATATCGTTGCCCGTCCTACATATCAATTTGTCCTTAGATTTATACCTGAAAGCCTCATCAATATAACTCTAAGCAGATTTAACAATTTATTAATTCAAAATGACAGCTCATTGCGGAAAGTGCACTCGAAGCAGTTATTCTGCATGCAACCACATAGTCGAATGCTGTCTACGGCCTCAGCACTGAGCGGACGAGTAAAGATCAAAACTTCCAAATGGGTCAGGATTTCCATGAATGAATCTGCCCTCCTGGTCTCTAACCTCAAAGCGGTCAAGCAATGCTTTTTGAATATTAAAGCGTATTGTTATCCGTTTCTCTTTATTTTCAATCCTTGCAATGTAGGCTAAATGAGTGTCTTTCACTGAAGAAGTTTTTGAAGTGCAATTTTGAATTTCTGAAGAAATTAAAAATTGCTCAACCCGGTTCTAATTTGTAACGGTATAGATATACAAACACATGCTGTAAGGGCTATATTCCGTCTCGCCTTCTCAAACAAAGACGTTCATTAACTGCAAGACAGGTTATCTTCTCGGACATGCAGCATTCGTATGAATTTTACTTTTATTTACTTAGGAATTGAATTGGGCTTATCTAATTGATCGGCTTGTGCTCTCTATGCATTAAGTGTTGCTGATAACAGCCCCTCATTAGTGTCGCTGCCTATCAGTTGGATAAGAAAGGAGAGTGATAAATAACGATAAAGTGTGTTGCTATAGAGGCAAGGCTACGGGTATGGTTTTCATTTTGAATATTTTTACGGAAATATTATTCGCATTTATATTTTTAGTGAGAGAAGCAAATGGAGTCCTCTCAGTATTGAGTGTGCCGCACGCTCTTCAACGACCGGGTATTATTCGAAGGATCCTTGATCGCATCCAAGACAAAAGTAAGAAAATTTCTACAGGTTGCCCCTGACAGGCCTCTATACTACCATGCATTATCAAATTGCAGTGAGGAATAGTCTTCCCCAGATGATAGTCGCTCGACATGAGAGCAGAAGCACCGTAAACATGGCACCGGCTAGCTTACAGTAAGGAGTAACTAGCGCGTACTTACTAGCTCA
>VOMN01046101.1:0-17794 GCA_014899125.1 Orchestia grillus | reverse complement strand
TCGGCCATTATCCGCGACGATAACACCCAAGTCTCTAATAAATAAATATATTTCTCTACTCTTGTATACCAATATTTCTACTCTTTCTCTTATTAATTTCTCTACTCTTGTATACCAATATTAAAAATTCGATGAAATATTTTGAAGCCTGACCAGGTTTGAGCCTGTTTAACCTAGGTTCAATCGAACTTCTGGGGATCCGCAATTTCATTGCAAGCGTTGGCTGATTGTGAAGACGCCAGCAGACTCCCTAATTCTATGTGCCACAAAATATACACCTCAATATACAATAAAAAAAACAATCATATTCTAAGCTCGAAAATTTCGGAGAATGCTAGCATGAAACTTCCTGGGTTCGGGTACTTCCAACGATGCTAAAATCCCGTTTTAAACTGACTCGACCTGCTTACATTACATTAAGTCACACTTAGGGATCGCAACTCGACCGTCAGGTGCACGCTTGCGCCTCGTTCAGCGAGTGAGGCGTTCAAAAGAGTTTTCAGTCTCCGAGTTTGAGCTAGGCCCACACACCGCAATTCTGGCGGGGAGGGAAGCCCTCGAGGGACGTCGCGTCGCCCTGCGGCCGTTGTTCTTGTAGTCCTTTCTTAGTTGCCGTCAATGACTCCGTTGTGTGTGTGCACGTTCAGTGTTGGTCAGCACAGCATCAGTATAGCCGAAAACAGATTTAAGTTCTACTTCAGTATCGCTAGGGGGGTTGTTCGTTTGCCCTAATTAAAAGGTTCATTGGTCAACACAACATCAGTATAGCCGAAAACAGATTTAAGTTCTACTTCAGTATCGCTAGCGGGGTTATTCGTTTGCCCTAATTAAAAGGTTCATTGGTCAACACAGCATCAGTATAGTCGAAAAACAGATTTAAGTTCTACTTCAGTATCGCTAGCGGGGTTGTTCCTTTGCCCTAATTAGAAGGTTCATTGGTCAACACAGCATCAGTATAGCCGAAAAACAGATTTAAGTTCTACTTCAGTATCGCTAGCGGGGTTGTTCGTTTGCCCTAATTAAAAGGTTCGTGATGAAATAAAATGACCATGGTGATGTTGTAGAGCTCATCGTCGCTAGCGCTCAAGTTGTAGATTGTTGCAACTATGTAGAAGCTCATTTTTGTCTTTCTTAACTTTACGTTCCAGTATCCAGGGTTGGAAAAATGTAGGTCTCTAAAAGAATGGGTTAAGTGGTGTAATTTGAACAAAATTACCGGAACTATTTTGAATTGCTCGGCAACCTGATTCAAAATCACATACAAGCAGAAACTGTATGCGTACATGAAAAATTAGATTATTCCTTCCAGATTCAAGTAAAGATTCAAGTCAATATGCTCAACAACAATTTTCAATCCTCATTCAGACAGTAGCTGGTCTGAAAATTGGATATGGTCAATTACTTATGCTTATCTAAGATGCAGTCAGTAAAAAGCATTAGATTAGAAAACAGTGTCTGTTGGTAAGTTGCAGTATCGTCTCGAATTATTAAAGCTTTAAGGTGCTGAAAGATTTGGAGCTATGCCTTTGTATAACACTAGGCTAGTAAATCAAAAAACCTTCCATCAGACAGAGAGAGATGTAATGCAGATATTCAGGAATTAGATAACCCTACTTTTCTTCATTTCAAAATCACAGGTTCAATGGTATTTGAAACTCAAATCTGATGAGCGAGAATAAGTGCTTTTAAATAGGCAGAACTAATGATGAAGCACTCAAATGACACGATGAAACAGCCTCCAGTTCAGGGAACACATGCACTTCACTCTCCTGAACCACAATGGGGGATTCTCTCATTAGATTTGTTCAGTAACATTTCGGAGCATATTTCATAATTCACATAACAATCCTGCATTCGTGTTGACTGGAATTATTTAATTCCCTGAATGAATGTTCTTGATATGATATTCCCTTGAAGGTTTTTGATACTGAATGTTTCTTAATATTATTTAGGAATAAAACATTCTTGAATGTGCTCGACGATGAATATTTAGACCACAACTCAAGTTCAGCTATTTTGGAGCTAAATAGTACATAAAAATATGAAATACATTAAAGTTCAAAAGTAATTGAGCTACATTAGACTTTTTGCATTATTTTTAGTGAAAAAAATTCGAATACAAGTAACAATCAAAATTAACTGCAAGAAGTATTATGTGCACAATTAAATCTATTATTAATGAAAAAAATACGTTTTCACCAGGTAACATCGATTGATAATTGAAACATGTCTCGTAGCTCCTTAGTGGTTTTAGCGCTATTAGTACAGCACTTTTTGCTTTTGTATTTGATATCCTCGTGGTCGCCATGATTTAGATTAGTACTTACTTACCAAGTGAGGAGAGAGAACTCAGTTCTGTGTAAGAGAGCGATGAGTGTGTTTGAGTGTGTATGTGTGTGTTACTGAGCAGAATTGGGGCATGATTCATATTCTCCACACAACTATTACCCATAACGGTGTTGTGAGATTCTTAAAAAAACACTCAGTTATTTATATTTTTCTATTTATTTTTTTCTTCACTTATAATTATTCTGAGTAGTGAACTTTTGAGATACAGTTGAAAATTCAGTTAAGAGAGATCAGTTTATGCATGCACCTTAGCATTGTCAGAAAAAATTATATGTACACCTATTGCGTATAAAATATTTACAATGGATTTATTTTTTAAATGTGAAGTTTAAAATTTGGGTACAGGGCTTTAGTCGCCCACGCTATCGTTTAATCAAAGATGGCAGCAATAGAAGTTAACTCAAGTCTCATTGTCTCATTTGCAGTATTGTGCACAGTATTGTATGTATGCACAGTATGCACGTTGACATTCACAGCAAACGATGCAGTCGAGAGTCAGTTGGTTGATGTTCTAATACCTCTAACCAAAAGATTAAACAATGCACTACTTATAATATCTTATATTATATTGATTTGCTGTAGGTGAAACTACCAGTAAGTGCTGGACAAAATTAATGCACGAGTAAAATTTTACATGCACTAGCTACAATAACAGTTATAAAGTGCTTGTTAATGCGAGAATATTTTCAGGTTGGTGCGAGGAACTCGTGAAATGTAAGAGGCTAAAACGCGCAAAATACAATATCTTCATGACATGATATCTTCATGGAGCTCATGATATTTTGAAATAGATTTCGCTAGCAGTGAAATTTTTGAAGGTCTTAAAGTTTACTCCTACATGTATGGACTGCCAGCAGCGTTAGCTGGGATGTCATAATTACGGGAGCAGATTGCTGGTTATTACACGCACTTCTGGCAATTTATTTTGAAACTCAAAAACAGACCTAACCGAAAATATTTTAGGCCTTTACCAAGTAAAAATTATTTTAAATGTTGGTAGGAGATGAATACAACCATTTTGGTTACAAATGCCACGTTAGTGATGCAATTAATTTTTGATTTGCTCTAATGGGGAGACCTTTCAAGCATAAGATCTGAAGGATTATGGAAAGCAGTTTTTGTCCTATTTTTGGGCGTATTGAAATTTTACCTGGACCACCTTGAATAATTTATTAAGTCCCCAGCTTTGCGTTATTAATTCTCTAACGTAATGTTTCCGAAATGGGCAATATTAAGAAACGAATTCACAGCTTACGCAAACTATCTTGAGTAAACTAATTACAAATTGCTTCATAATTAAATCGATGCAAAATGCGAACCCCCTCCCCACCTCTTGATGTAAATAGGGGAAACGGCCAACCATAGTGTGAGATTGGTAATCAAGATTTTGCCTAAGTTCTTCATGGTAACAGGGCTCTAGATATACATTACTTATTAGGTTGTACTTATTACCCAACGCATGTAGTCCTCACGCAACGATCACAAGCACAGTAAATTCGTCGTAAAAATAAGCGTAAATATGTACTTTTGACAGTGCTCTTTTCTAAATTAAAATGGGCCGTTAAATTTCCCCTCATACGCTTTATGATTGTAAAGAATTTCTTTGAAAAGTTTCACAAAACGCTGGAAAGTGGCTAAAATTTCTTGTAGGTGAAAAAAGCATTCAGTGATTAGTCAATGAGAAATCATACAGTTTCTGAAGGTTAAGAATATGCATGAGGCCAAATCAGACATTTTGATTTGTACATATCGCCAAAATTGATACTTAGATTGACATATATTTAAAATTTGTTCATTTCTGAACATGTGTTTTAGTTTTGTCGAATTATAACTGAAGAAGCAAACATACACGCTAGTAACGGTGTATACGCGTTCAATAACACTTAAAGAAAAATTGAAAATGATTGTCATCAACTATAAGGGCAATATTTACATGATTTTAAACGAGTTATTCATGTGTTAAATCAGCTGTGAAAGTCAAAAACTGTTCGAATCCAATGAAACAATAAGTAAATCACGTGCTGTGATTAACAATTAATGCAAAATAAAGGGATTACATCTCTATGGCTGGAAAAACAGTACAGTATCTCACCTTAACACAAAGCATTGATTGCTGCTGCTGATCTTCTGCAATATTGCCGCTCAAGCATCCAATACTTCCATCATTGGTAAACGGTAATCTTGAGGGGTACTCTGCTAAATACTCGCTACCAGTACCGGGAAGTTGTTGTTGGAGTTGCTGTTGCTGCAGTCGTTCCTGAGGCAGATGCTGAATGGGAATGCTCTCCATATTGGTTTGTGGAGGAGGCGGCGTGGTGGTGGTGGTAGTGCCAGTGGTGGTTGGTGCGACTGTTAGGTGACGAACGTTGGAGGAAGTTGGTGGAGTCGTGGGAGGAGTTGTCGTGATGGAATTGGACGATGAAGATTCAGAGGAGGTGGATGAGGAAGAAGAAGATGCGGAAGACGCAGAGGGAGAGTGTAAAAGCGCCATGAGATAGTCGATGTATGAAGTAGCTAACCTCAAAGTTTTGATCTTGGAAAGCTTGGTATCAGGCGGCACGTTGGGAATGCAGTCACGCAGCTCAGCGAAGGCATTGTTGATGCTTTGTGTTCTACGACGTTCTTTTTTGTTTGCCGAAGATCTTCTTTTGACAACCCTACCGCATGCATCAACCACTTCGATATAATCATGATGGTGGTGTAGGTGGTGATGGTGGTAGTCCATCATGCCTGCAACGGGTCCACCGTTCATCAGCCCCGTCATCAACCCTGTTCCTCGTTCCATGTTAGATGGCGAATATTCCATGGCCATATCCTGCCCGCAGTACCCGTTGGTGCCCATGCTCACACTGCCCCCTGATGTACCGTACGAATTGTGGTTGTGATGGTTGATAGTTGGGTATCCCCATCCGTGATATAGCTGGTTAGGAGGACTTGTGTGTCCGTAGTATCCGTGGTGAGGATACAATGAGGCTGGAGAAGCTGATAAGTGGTGATTGAAATTCTGAGGCATTGAAAAACCTCCTACGATACTCATGGTTGTTAAAAATATTGTAAAATTTTCTTTCAATCACGGTTTGTAGCTTATATCTTTTCTTTAAAAATCACTCTGCTATCACGGTACAGCACCGTCTTCACAAGAACACGGGCAATATTGGTTGAACGGATGCAGCGCCTTGACAATTTGTATGAGAAGCTCGACCAAATCTGGCACAAGTGAACGAGCTCGAGAGCTGCACAAACTCACTCGCTAGTCGCCGGGGCACGAATGACTGGCAGCGCTCACGACTTTCCTAAGTCATTAGCGTAACGCCTCCTCTGCACGCACCGCTGCCTAGGGCAGCTCCGCCTTCTCTTCCTCTAAGTTCCCGACATTCCTGAGATGAATTTGTGCGTTGAGCCACGAACCATTGTCCTGATGTGCCTCCAATTTCCATGGCTGTATATCTTAAAAAAAACACTCCCTCGACGAAGTTCTGTTCAGTGAAAAGTCTTGCTCTTCGACTTCGCATAATCGAACATCTTTTTTTTGGAATTATTCCGTGGGGGTTGCAGTGCAATTTCTTAGCGCTCTGTTGCCTGTATTTTAATGAAGAGTTAAGAGCGGAGCACCACGAGAAGCCCCCGCCCATCGCGGCTTGTGCCCGCCTCCAGCGCGCCACCTCCGCTGCGCCCTCCCACGTATCGTAAACAATTCCCCTTAATTTATCTTCGGGAAAAAGGGAGGAATTGTTAGCAATCCATCAGCTCTCAACTTTTAAAATTGTTCATTGATTACCAGTCAGAAATTTCTATTTAGGAGATTTTGTTTGAGAAAGGAGTTGGCTTTCGTTGAACGTTGAGTTACTCTGTACAAATGGGAATCAAGGGATGTTGATATCTACAAATGAAAAACGTTTTAATCTCCATGATAAATTAAAACTGATATTTCAAAGTTTAAAGAGCCTTCTTGAATTATACTTCTCTGTTGAAAGTATCATCGACTCTGTAACATCATCTTAGCATAATCAATTATCATAAAAAGAGACATTTATATAAAACCTAACACGGAGCCATTTTCATGTCGAATGAAATATGGAAGCCAGAACAATCACGCGTTATCAAAATATCAAACGTATAAATTAGTACAGGCATCACGAGGAAGTTTACTCAAAAGTGTCCTATCGGTACCATGATTTTTGAAGGGTCAGCGCACCACTTCCATGTAATGCTTGAATGCATCGATGTTGGCATGACCATCGTAAGAGGCAAAGGCTTCCTTATTGCAGCCGTAAAGCATCAGAATGGAGGGTCGTATAGAATGAAATCATATACGTATTTTTCAGCAGCGGATAGAATTACGGAAGGGCATTTAGTAACTGAATCAGTTATTTCGCGACCAATTCGTATTGACACTCCTGGATTTAGAACTTCCAGTGTAGAGAAGGCAATAACTTTGATTGGTACCATAAAATAATAGGCTTCAATGTGACATTGAGAAACCACGACGCTGGTTAAAAATTTCCTATGCAAGTATTCAAAAGTCCTGAAAGTGGTACATTCCATTTGCCCCAACTGGCGGTACAAGACAGGAAACACATATGCATCCGGAGTAGGCGTTCGTTGGTTTGAGAAGCGTTCGAGTTGTTTATTTCTTAAGTTCCTCATTTCGTCCCTTTATCCCGTTAGTCAGTATTAGATTAGTAGATGAAATTTGCTTATCACTCAATATCAGCTTTATACATGTAATTTTGGACTTGGGATGTAATTGAAGAAATGACAGATAATTAACAGGCTTCGCTCATTTCTTACTTGCCAATGAATTTGGAAAGTCAGCAGGCCGAAATTGCTAGCTCTCCTCCTTTGCGCTAAATATTGAGAATCTTGCATTCTTTTCAAAACCGTAGTAGAAAACCAATTAATTGTGTAAAAATCGAGTTACACGGACAACCCCACAATTGTGCATTTATATGTGTCGAAAGTACATATCTATCATTAACGATATCAAACTTTGCGAGGCTGTTCATTCCTGAGAATTTTCAAGCGATAAATGCTCAAGATAGTTTATGAACAGCGAAGTTATTGGCATTGTTTTTTCACGATAAATGAAAAAATGTGATGACACCAATTACATCACTTCTTCAAATTTTAATGCCTTATGAAGCTCAATGCTATTTCTAAGTCATGAAAGGACATTGATCAAACATACTCTACTAAAACATTGAATATAGCACAAGTTGCACGATGCTGGATTCACATTTCAATTGAAGACGTTTGCTTTGTAACATTATTTTAGACACAATATAAAGTTTCATTCTGCAGAAGCACAGCTAGTAGGATTAAATTTGAGACTACCATGAATCTGCGTTGACTTGATTACCTCACCTGAAATTTAGAGACCTTAATCTGAAGTCCTCACTTGATACTACCATGAATATGCGTTGATTTGATTACCTGACCTGAAATTTAGAGACCTCAATCTGAAGTACTCACTTGACATCAATCCGCTATACACATGCGTGCAGTTTTTGAATACCTGCCGTTTGGTTCGTATTGGCGTATTTTATTTTATGCTGTGAAATTCGAGTCCAAAATACATGATCAGAGTACGAACTTAACAGATTTTTGGAACTTGAATTCAAATTTCATTTTTGAATGATCCCACATTTGGATAGCCTGTCACTGAGAAAAAAAACTAAAGGCTAATCTTGCAACATGTGCTATATTTACTGTTTTAGTAGAGTATGTTTGATCAGTGTCGTTTCCTGGCTTAGAAATAGCCTTGAGCTTCATGAAGTTATGCACCCGACGCATTCTCCGTTGCTTGGAAATGGGTACTTAGAATGTGGAAATTTCAACATTCCGTGTGAATTGACTCTCTTTGCCGATATATTTACGTTCTAACCGACATTATACTATGCACCGAGATGCATAATCTTATACATCTACATATATGCATCATTTTATAAGCATTTCGGTGCATAAGATTATACCTTTCAATCGAATACCATGCCAATCGAATACCATGCCAATCGAATACATGATAATCGAATACCATGTCAATCGAATACCATGTCAATCGAATACATGCCAATCGAATACCATACCAATCGAATACTATGCCAATCGAATACATGCCAATCGAATACCATGCCAATCGAATGCCATGTCAATCGAATACCATGCGATCGAATACCATGCCAATCGAATACATGCCAATCGAATGCATGCCAATCTAATACCATGCCAATCGACTACGATGTCAATCGAATACATGCCAATCGAATACATGCCAATCTAATACCATGCCAATCGAATACCATGTCAATCGAATACATGGGAATCGAATACCATATGTACGTCGAATATCACGTCAATCGAACGAACAACATTGACACTGTGTTCGTAAGTGGTCTCACAAGCACGGCTGGCTGGAGAGGATGTATTTAGGTGAGCAGCTTATCGCTCGTTAGGAATAAGATGCGTTGCGCAGTAAACGCTCAACAATCAGCGGAAATGCGGTAATGCATTGAAGTTCTGCTGCGGTGCCGCTCTGACTGACCGACTGAAGCTGGGCCATCCATACCTATAGGCCACGACTTTCTATGTGTGTTATGGCTCCGTTTCATGAGGGCGAGAGTGCTGGCAGTAGTCATTGTTATGCTGCGTTTGGGGGGTTCATTTTTCGACACAAACTTGAATTTTGGCGAAAAATGCAACGGAGGCCTGCAGTTGTTCGTAATATGTTTAGTTGCTATGGTTGAGATGACAAAGAAGACTTAATTAATCGCTGATGCTCTTTCACAAAATTTCATGAATCTCAATTAATATAAAGCGTTTCCAACTGCATCAGTAATTTAAATCTAAGCAGAAAGTATTAGAATGATTTTGACGTAATTCCTTCCTCACTGCATTCAGTAAATTCACAATCATACCTATATTTCCTAACAATTCCTCTCGGAATTTCGGAGGAGATCAATGAACAGCATCTGCTCGGTAAAATGTTCCTCAAAAATTTCCACGCCGCAGTCGTCATCTCCGTATATTGGTAGAATAATGCATCAGTGTACCCTGCTAGGGATGGGACTGCATTAGAAGCTCTCGCGTGTGCTACAAAGTGTACGTGTAGCTTTGGGATAGCGAGCCGAGGAAGCGTTGCGTAGCTTCCTTCGGACTTACCTGAGCTCGTTTCCTGTCTGTCTCTCCACTCCCGACGTTGTTGCAAGGCGCGCATGCGCGAGGAAACAGTGGAGCAACGTACATTTGTGCTATCGTTACCGCCATGTTTCGTGTAGGAAACAGGCACCCAGTAATTAATTTTCGTGTTTCCGCACAACTTCCAAGAACAAATTCACGTGAAATTCTTTCACTTTTTCTGAGAAATACGTCCGTAAGCCGGTAGACTGAGTTATTGCATTGAACTCGTGAGATTCACTGGTTAGCTGCTCTGTCCATGAATAGCGCAGATCCGAATTCCTTTTATATGATTGTCTTATTGAATACAGCATTCAGAAGAATTTAAATCCATCCGTTCATGTGTTTATATTATTAGTATAGAGAACAGAAAAGCTCATTTACTTCTGAAAGGAGCTCATTTAGTCATTGATCATGAAAGTTTGCATACATGTGAAAGGGTTAATAATCCCTTAGAAGAATATTTCGGCATTCTCACTGTCCAGTGGCCTATACAAGTACAAGAAAGTGCGCACGAGCGCGCGATATATCGATGCCATGGACTTGTACGAGTCGTGTTGACGTGTAGAAGTCAGCGTGCACAGCTTCTTGAGGCCGACACTTGCGTAGAAATTTAACTAATCTGTGCAAATCGGCATGTTCTCCACACGATAATTCTCACTTCGATGAAAGGCACAAAGTCACAGCGATTAAGCCATGTCAAATAATTTACAATGCCTTTGAGAAACGAACTTGTGTTGTTTGTTTGAGCAACAGTGAGCACACTTTTGCGAGGAGAGTGTTTTCTGTTCTGATATTTTCTACAACTGTTTTTAGTTCGCTTGCTGGTATAGGTTTCCGGGTTTGCACAAATTTTAAGTACAAATATTGTTATTATAAGTTTTTAATATAAAAATGTTTCATATTGGCAGAATATGTCATATTTTCTTTTTCGTAAGTTATGCAAGGCAGGTAGCAAGCATGGAAACAAATAAAAAACGAATAACATATAAATGCAACATTTGACTTGGTAGAAAACATGTATGCTGTCACATGAACCATAGAAAGAAAAACCAATCATGAGATTTATTCAAAATTACCTCCATTCTCTTCAATTACAGACTCAAATCTGCGCCGAGAACCCTAAGCTGCGGTATTAAGCATTCCCTGCTGAATTCTTCCCATTCACATATTGCAGAAGCCTGTAACTCTTCAACAGTCACGAACCCATGAACAAGCTCTCGCATCGAGTATAATCACAAAGAAAAGTCCATTAGATTAAGATCCGGAGGACAGGGTGACCACATCTCTTTGAGCCAGAATTTTGAAAGAAAATCTCTGCACCAGTTTTGTGTGACATTCGAAGTGCAGGCTGCCATGCGGTCGAAGTCTCCCGCGTCGAGGTCCATCAGTAAAGTCTTTTTGTCCTTTGGAGCTTTTAACCGTCTTCCAAACAGCTGATCTGAAACCTTCAAGGCATTATTGAAGCATGTTTGTTCTGTTATCTTAGTTTTATGTTTCTGCTTGTTGCATTTAAATTATTGTTTTTCGTTTCGAGATTAACTTCAAAGGAATTAGAAAAAAGATGAATGTATTTACAGTGGCTCAATGATAACTCTGAATTCGATTGATATCAAAATTAATGATCAGAAAGTTCAGCTAGTAGATTATAATTATTTAATATCTTGTTGTGAAACTTAACCTTCACCCTGTAATTAGCATCATGAAGCTGACGTAGTAAATCTTTACTTAAATTTTTGAAATGAATCACACTATCACGACTTCAATATACCTGCCTTACTTCCTGTTACCATGTGCCAATTGTAAACCTTTCGCTTTGGTAAAAAAATTCAGCATAAATTTGTCAGTACTTTGATGAACTTCCAATTTATGACGATAAGTCAATAAAATCATCGATTAATAGATCCACCAAAATGGAACGAATCTCAATGTGTACGTACACGAATTTTTATTTAAAAATCGGTGATTTCTAAATGTTAGTTTTCAGCAAGTTATATGAGAGCATTTTCCAGCATTAGTGAGAGAGCCATAAAATAACGAGGGGTGCCACAAGGAGCGCTTCTGCCTCCGCAATTTCAGAGCTGGAGATAAGGACGTTAACTGAATTATGTGCGGCCGGGCGAGGGCGGGTTCGTCAATTGATGCGCCGCCAGTCGCACTTGCCGGCCGGCGACACAGAAAATCACTCTGTTTGAAGGTCTTTATTGTAAGCTCATCATGGGCTGGGTGGAATCACGCCATCACTCAGCCAAAATGGGAACATGTGATCATTTTTTTGTACCATTTAGCGTATGAGCGAATTCGAGCATGCCGTAAGATGTATGATATTCAAAACAATAGTTATGTTTTTACTTGTTTACATCTACCTATATCAGCTTATCTCTCTGGACCTTGACAAAGAAACCCTTCTCGATAGCTGCACTGTTCACACCAGGAAGGATTAACTCCACACTGAAATCGTAAAATGGACAAGTTTATTAGGAAGTTTCACTTTCTCTATTGTCTTAAGGGAAACAAAAGGGACTCGAGAGTTTTTGTCAAATTAAATCCTCGAATATAGACTATTTTTTCCAATCCTGACTTCTTCATGGAAATAACGAATCAGCTGTACGAGTATGGAGGCTGGACGGCAACCTCTAAGCGAGCAAAAAATGACCTATCACATTTTCTACGCATTCTTTAAAATATTTGCTTTAAAATATTAATGGGTAGTTTTTCATCATAAAAAAATATCTTCCTCCGAAAAATAGGAATTTCCTTTTTCATCTTTAGTCGATACTACGGAGACTTCTATTCAGAATACGCGGATGTCTTTCGTATATTTATTTAACTACTATTCTCTTCATAGTTTTGATAAAGTAACGAACACAGAGATAATGTTTGATGCTCATCACGTATACCTTCATATTATGGTAAATAAGACTTCTTAACTCTTTTCTAACTTTTCAACCTTACGAAATCGTTCGTGTTCATTGCGTTTTAAAACTCTTAGGAAGCTGCTAATCATATTAACTAAAACACCAAATCTACCAAAGCCAAACGTTTCGATGTTCTTACATCGTCATCAGGCTGATCAGTTTGAAGGAAATCATTGAGCGGTAGTCGTCCGACTTTATAGGTAATCTTGAATTTAGCTGAAGCATTTTTTACATTTTGTTGAATAGGTCTGAAAATTTCTTCGGCATTGTTTCAGCCTGATAATGATGTAAAAACATCGAAACGTTGCTCTTCTGTAGATCCAGTGTTTTAGTTCATGTGATTAGCAGCTTCCAAGGAGTTTCAACACACAGTGAACTTGAACAACTTCTCAACTCAACAAATAGAAATGTTTCCCTTTTAGTGCGTCGTCTAGAACTACCTATTCTTCAGATTTTCGTTATTAATATACTTTATTGGTGCCAACTGATGGTATAAATAGGTTGATTTTAATCTAGAATGGAAGGTTTAAGTGAGTCTTACGAGACTACATTGAATTTTCCCAAATGGGATTGGTACGCACGCATTCTAAAAGTTGCAAATGCGTGATGCATAGCTCGCAAATTTGACACACGAAGACAAACCCACGAAATGTTACAACGAAACCGCACGTGTCTTTTCAATAAAGTATGTACTGCCATCAGTTCAGACGACAACGTGGCCCGGAAACCTTGGCAAACAGCACACACATGAAGCACATGAGTTGTATATTTTACACGTATACGAAAGAGCGCTATCTCCCCCGGTGTAGCCAGGAACGAGTTTTAGAGTCTATTCCAATTGGGTATCGAAGTTTACGTGAAGCCAGAAACGATTTTCGCTATCAAAAGTCACGAAGTCATTCTGTATTGAGACGGTCTGCAATTCGCAGCAGCGGAGTGGCCTCGTCATCGCGCGGCAGCTGAACGGTGTAACGACGGGTGGTGTTGTGCCGGCACCCGCAACAATGGAGATCAGATGGCTTATTCAAAGAACTGTCTCTTAAATGATTCAAGTCCGTATGATTTTCACGAATGAGAGCAATCGATGGACGGCGAGTTGTTCTTTCCACATAAATCAGACGATAATGACTTCTGTGACTGAGCATAGCAGATGTGCCTTTTAGAGTGAATGTCAATAGAGGAGATAACCGCTCACATGTTCTACCAGATCTCTGCATGAATCAGCTTCTAAATACTATATGAAATCGGCATATTTTCTTACATCTACAAAATTATCACTTACAGGACCCACCTAGTTTTTTCAAATTCATCTCCAGAGGTCTGGCAAAACAAAATTTGTAATTGAAGAATCTAAATGTAGTTGAACTATATATAAATGTTCGCCCATCACTTTGTAAGTGAATATGAAAGGGAAAGAAACATGATTCTGATGAAATGACATTGTACTTGAAAATTTTGCTACTTTCAAGCTATCATTTTGAAATTAGTGGATGAAAACGAAAAAGTTTAAGATACGTATCCAATTTTCATGGGTACTCGCTCTATCCGAGATACACAGAATTGGTACGCTATATATACAGGAATGAAAATAAAAAATTATTCCATTGTAGTTTAGGGTATGAATATTACATGCCTTCATAGTTCAGTTAAAATACAGCAGACATGAAATATAAAAACCACCATTAAACTTTTCCAATATTACAGGCAGGAAAAGTAGCGTACGAATAATACAGAATTAAACAATCACGAATGCTGCTGAATGCTGAATACAATGTGACCCCCTAATCATACGAAGATATGACGCACAAGGTTAAAATGTTAAAAACAGAGTTGTCATATGAAGGATGGAAAAATTTAGATGACAAGGACTGTACGTACTCCGACGTTATCGAACATGAATTTCAGCAACTTTTACTGTATATGACGAAACAACCCCCAAATAAGAGATTTATATCCACTCCAACAGAGCCGAAACATTTCATTTCCACTGAATGCAATACGGAAATATACAATTAAGCTGAAAAATTGCTATTCCATGCGATATTCCCCTTGTGAAATGACTCGATCACCAGTTCGTAAGGCCCAGCATAGCATCTTCAGGCCGGGCCCCATGGTGCAGTGGTTAGCGTGATGGCCTCACAGCCGAAAGGATGAGGGTTCGAGCCTCGGCTCAGGTGAGGCTTTTCACGTAACTGCAGAGTACTTCCCTTGAAAAAGGAAGTTTAAACCACACATTCCTCACATCCCCCACCACACCAGTAGTTGTATAGGCATTTAAAACCTAACGGTAAAACGTGTTGGAATCAATAAAGGTTCTTTGGCCGGGCCTCATTTGTGTGTCCAACTTCAGCGTGAGTTACTTTAGCAGGACCGGAAATTTCGGTGATGACGAGGTCAAAGTGGAGCGTCAAACTGCTCAATCCAGGCTCTTAATCGACTTGAAGTCATTATGACGAAACAATAATTTATGGCATTATTTTCATTTATTGAAAATTTTCCCCCCAAAATCTGAGTTTAAATCTGAAAAAAATGAAATGAGTCTGTAAAGCTTCGCAGGGTGTCCATAAAATGAACACTGAAACATCTGTGAGAAGAAAATGCAATGCATTAGAATTTCATTGTTTCGAGCACATCTTACTATCTTTCTATCTACTAACATTTACACATATGTTAATGATTTACATTATGAAAACAAATTTAGTTTAAAAATAATCCCTGTTTTTCGAGATTAACTAAATCGTAAGTGTGGTACAAACGTCTACGGCTCAGCAGTTTGAGTCTGTATTTCCGTATACTCTTACAAATAAGTATGTCTATGTAGAGGGGCATACGTAACATACACATTCAACATCCAAATAACCGTATGTGATCTTTCTGTACACTAATAAAGAAATGGTAAAGCATCTCCACATCTGAATGTGTTCATTTCTGAACATATAATTAAAAAGTTAAATTTGTTGTCCAAGTGTCTCAATATGTTGAATAGTAGTGCATTTAGGTCCAAATAGTTTTCAAATTATTTTGAACAAAGCTTAGAGTAAATGAAAATTAAGTACATGTGAAATAATATTTTACTTTGCGTTGGAAAATGTAAAAAGTAATTTTCTTAAAAAAGTATTTTAGATATACGTTGTAATAATGATACGATCATATCATAGATAACGAAACAGAAAATTCAACTATTGGAATCGCAACACATTTGATAAATGCATTTTTTTGTTGCAAAATACACAGATAAGCTGGGTAGTGCTCTCAATAAGCTCTTCTTCGAGGTGATAAAGTTGGCCTGGGGATATTTCTGAGCCCAAAAAGGGGATTTTCTTATGTTATTGTGTTAACAGTATTGCAAAACTCAGCAAATAAAAATTTAGAGTTCAATAAAGGAAAATTTTACGATCAATTAATTGAAGTCATACTTTTGCGTTTCTTTGAATTTTGTTCATTTGACAAGAAAAGTCATACGAGTCTTGCTATCAGTCTCGCGTTCCATCGCACAATAGAATGCAATGTTTCCTACTACTCACAATCGCTAATTAGTTTCTATCTCAAGATAGAATGCAAGACTCGATCAGTGAATTCTATCTTGTGATAGAATGGAAAATTGACAAGCTTGACGGGAATGAAGATTAACTAGTTCCCTTCAACGGCTTCCGGAACATAAAATGTATAACATTTTAGGCCATTTTAATTTCAGAAAAGTTGTTTTGACGAATAAACGTGAGAAAAGATTGCAAAGACGTTGAAATAAATATTCCAGATTTGTATTTGCCCTTAATAAATGCATGAAAGTCAGGGTTGAGAAATAGAAGCATGAGTGAGTTTCATCCGTCTACATTCAGCAAGGTGTCGTGAAAAAGAATTCCAATATCAGGTGAAGTTTTCCTACTACTTACTATTGCAAATTAATTTTATTTTTCTTCATGCTTATAATATTTTTGAATTTTAAGTTAGTTTTACAAAAAAGCTGTTAATGTGCGAAAATTCTAAAATTTTGTCACTGATCCATTAGCTAAAAATACTACTTTAGCGAAAGGGAAATTCTCATCCCTTCGTAAATAAAATAAATCAGTGCTCAATGAAATAATTATATAAGTATCTGGTTTACATAAGTATCTATGTAAATTCTCTCGAATAAAAGGGATTTTAAGATTTAAGATGACATCTCTGGTAGTTGCTACGGCTTTAAAATAAAGGCTGCCAGCAATTTAATCCTAAACAACCAAGTCTATGAAGTAGAATCAGTCCCCCTAAAAGCCTCCCGCAGAAAATGTGTATAGAAAATCATAGAAAATTATCACCCTCCAGAGAGACTACGGCTAATGGTCCGAGATTTCGACATTCATTATAGAGTGGAACAGAGATAACGCTCGTTTTTTGAACCACTGATACTCAGCGACGAGAGGTGGTGTTGACCTTAATTAAGCGACCGTTGACAGACTCCTCAGACAATGCAGTTTTAGTCGTTATAAAGCGTTGGAGCGTATAGAGCATCGCGTGTTCGTTGTCGAACCGTTTTTCAAAAACAATGATTTTGTGGCCATGGTTCAACGTTTTTTCCAACGAAATTTTAATATCTGCCGCCGAGATGCAGTCCCAGATCAAAATACTATAATCCAATGGGTTACAGCGTTAAAAAGTACTGGATCTGTGATGAAGATGATGATGGGCTCAGGGCGAAGTCTGAGGAATGTACAGTCCTTGGACTTGCGACTTTACCCCTGAAAAGAGAGTAAAATTAGCATTCGATGCCCATTCTTGGGTCCCTCCTGACACGGTCTTCAGACTTTGATTGATCAGGTGAATGGCCCTTGAGGTAAGAAGGCTTTCCGGTTAGAGGAAGAGCACATCATCATCACTTCGCTCTGCAGTAACAGTGCTTGACAGACCAGTACGAGACGCTCACCGTCCCTCCTGACTCCTCCTGGCAGCCCAATGGAATTTTGTCAAGGTCATTTTAATGAGAATGACATGCAGCAGCAAGGTCAGCCCTGCAATACTGGAGGGTTAGCGCTGAAGGATGACACGTGATCTGTGGTGAACGGAGAGAGCCCGCCGTTAGAACTGTCGCCGTATTCCGGACTGGATGGAAAACAAACTGACCGCTACTGGTCAAGTGTGTCAATACAATTTTAGTTTGATGGTGAAATAATGTGATCGGGCGAAGTCATTAATTTTTTTGTTACTTCAATCCCTATTTCGAATTCTGGAACTTGGAAATTTTTGCTCATCGATGGAAGAAAACAGATTTTTTTTAATTCCGATCTAGTTCACATACAGAGCATTGTACATCGGGTCTTCAATCAGTGAATTACAGCCTTGAAATTAAAATGTGAAAGTCAAGTGACGCTTCTGAT
>VOMN01046086.1:0-31284 GCA_014899125.1 Orchestia grillus | reverse complement strand
CGTAGCACAGCCACCACAGCGCGCGTAGCACAGCCACCACAGCGCAGCGTGCGGGCAGCCACAGCAGCTCGGCTGTGACGCAGATATGTGAGGTGCGGTGTTGTGAAACCAACTGTGGAGGTAGTGTTAATATTACTCTATGTAATACGAAATGTGTTCCTGGCAATGAAGTGTTATTTCCTAACTCTTTTTAGTGTAAAATAATAGACTATGTCTGCTATTTTCTTAACTTCTATGTTTGTATCTTGCTTGTAATATTTTTCGCTAGAATGATACTGAAGGTAGGCTGATCTGAAAATTAGAATATAATAGCAAAGTACATCAATAAGTTTCGTCAAAACTGTGTGACTTTGGGTGAGATAGAGGAGAAAATCGAACAATTTCGTCGTGCTCTGGTTGGGAAGAAATTTTCCAAATTTTACGCGGAACTAAATTTTACAGCTCCGTCAGCATTTTTTGGTCGGAGCCCATGCGTTAATTTAACTACCCACAGTTTTCAGTAGCAAACCGGGAAGATTTTTTAATTCAAAAATTCTGAAGGTGTCGCGTTCTCCCGACCTCAAGTTTTATGTGCTTTACAATTTTTCCAAGTTCCTACCGTAAGTTGCTATTCTACTAAGTAAGTAGAATAGTAAGTTGGCTCAATCTACTAATATTTCGATGAATTTTGAAAATGAGAATGTTTAAATTCGCCATTAAAAGCGTATTTATTTTTACAAGAAAGCTACAACAGTAAAAGTTTTCAATGTTTCAAGAAGTGCTGCGGTTGCAACGAAAGTTAGTCAGCACAGCGAAAGTGTTCGTCATTCGGATGAAACAGGAGAATACAAAATAATTTCGTCTTGCTTGGACTGGGTAAAAATCCAGGATCTGATCAGTAGAAATCCATGACCAGCGTTGTAGCTTATGTGTATCACATGTCTTACGAGCACGAACACGTTCTGTAAACGCTTCCATAAAATTTCTCCCTCGATGCTCACTCAGCTTTCGACATATTCTTGCTTGTCACTCGCTGACAATGCGCCTCCTCACACTCTGCTCACCTGTCTTCGCCGGTCAGGTATCAGGCGCGGGTAGCGTGGATACCTTGTCATCCTACGGTGATGGCACTCAGGCCAACCTGCCAGTTCTATGTTCAGATAAACCCTTCTTCTTTACGAGTCAACCTGGTAATTCCACGTATCAGGCAAACCTGCCAGGACGATATGAGACGCGCCTGTCAAGATAACCTACAAGACATATCTGTGGTTGTTTTCCATCGTAGTAAATGCGTTTTACTGACACTCCCACGCCCTTACTTTCATGTATACATGAAGTACTGTAATATATTGTAGTAATGATGCTAGGTAGCACCAGCTACTCGTTGACTCGTGTTCCTCCTCCTACTTCACAAGTTAACTCGAATGGCAGATTGTTTGGTGTCCTACTACATAAAATTTGTTAAAATCCCACGAATGGGCCTCTTGGCTTGTCCCTATAGCCATCTCCTTCATCATTCTATTTTACTACATGCAGTTATTTTCCACCCTCCACCCACTCAGCCACAAATCTAATGCGATTGCTAATGCCGAGCTTGTTTGAACCGCTCGTCGAATGACTCGTACCCTGCACAGACGATTCCCAAGGCCTCGTGATGATAGCCTGCACCTCGCAGAAAATTCTCAGTTTTGACTGAACATCAGGTGAGGAAAGACGCCGTACAATGTATGTAAGAGCACGCCGTACGGATGAGTATCGTTGGTCTTGCATAGCAGATTTAAAGTGAGTAGTAGTAGTAGTAGTAGTAGTAGTAGTGAAAGCAGCGCTTCAGAGACTCAGACTATCTCGCACCGAAAGAGAAGGGACTGCTTGGTATCAACTTAGGAGAACGGGGAATCTATGCACAAGGTGTGTTCCCATACAAGATCCCCTGCGCATAGAAACAGCAAGTTAAGAAGGAAGAGGAAGAAAAGACGAATAAGAAATAGCGAAGAAGGAATGAAAACGGAAAGAAGCAAAGTGGGCACGAAAGACAGAAGTCCGGAAGGCCTATCTAAAGCTGAGGTAGCCTAGCAGTGCTCCCCTGGGGGCGCTAGTCGCCATAGTATAGGATAGACAAACCTAACTAACCTACCTCTATTGCCTATGGCCTATCCTATACCCCCTGAAGGGGATCTAAAGTGAATAAGCATACGAGTTATGAAACGACTTTTCTCAAAGCACACAAATCTGATTGACGTTGGCGCTGTATTGCAGTTATACTGTGAATTACTGTAAAATTTGTGAAACCTGTGTTTTCAGTTTACTCAGGACGTAGCGCTAGCCGTGCAGTGCAGTTATGGAGTAAATGAGTGAACAAGTTTCGAACATGTGCGCTCAATAAAGTCGACCTCAAAGCGCTAATCGGCTCCAGCAGTCGACGGCTCTGCCTTCTCACTTGTTTCTCATAGCACTCTTAATTAGGTCGCGTTTTAGAACCCATATATTTTCCGTGCTATTTGATGCTTACTGGATGCCCCTGCGTGCAGAGAACAAGAGCATTGCAGTTCTAAAGGAAATTAGGATACCAGATCATAAACCTGCACTCTGAATACATCGACCAGCTGTCTTTGGCGATGTCAGGCAACAGTACCAGAGCGTGCCTGCTCGCAAGAACTCCCCGTACGAGCACAGCCTGCTAGGTAGTACGAGAGAGGAGTACGTACTACCCATGTGTGCTGTAATGCTAGATTACGTAGAATAACGTGTGAAAAATTCTATAATAAATCTTGGGTTTAGCTTGCACGTTACCTGGTACATTACGATATTTCTTTGTACAAGACATTTTGGAGCGCTATCGATATTTTTTGATCGAAGTCTGGGCATTAAACACAAGCGTCGATTTGAGACTCGGTTTGGTTTCAGCTCTTCTATAGTTCGATCAGCTTTTCATTATAAGTTCTCCAGATTCTTGGTCATGAATCTGGAGACCAGATGGTCATGAATTTGGTCAGTCGTAAGTCGTAAATTCGATCAGTCTTGAGTCGCACAGGTCATAAGTCGGCTGCCTCTACTATTCTTGGTCCACTCTTTTGTTTGCCTGTATCAAGTAATTAAGTTTCGATCCATTGTTTTAGATGATATCGTTTTTACTCCTGTGGGGCCAGGAGTGTAGTTGAATAGTTAGAAGAGTTTTGTTCTACTTCTTGTAATCTTCATCAATAGATGTAAATGAATTGTATTACTTAGGGATGATGTAAGGTTGGGTTACATGATCAACGCTTTACCAATATTGATAAACGGCAGTTAATCCTAGTTATAACATTAAGGAGCTCCAATTATTGCGTTTGAGCTTTCTCATTATTTCCTAACTACTCATTAATTTATTATATCCTGACTACTCATTACCTTCGATTCATTACTTTCAAATTACTTCTTTACTACTCATTACTAATTGCTTCCTTGCTTTGCATTACTTTCTCATTACTTCTTTACAACTCATTACTTTCTCATAACTACCTTGCAACTCATTACTTCCTCATTACTCCCTTACAACTCATTACTCCCTCACAACTCATTACTCCCTAACAACTCATTACTCCCTAACAACTCATTACCCCCTCACAACTCATTACTCCCTTACAACTCATTACTTTCTCATTACTCCCTTACAACTCATTTCTTTCTCATTACTCCCTTACAACGTTACTTTCTTATTATTTCGTCATTACCCATTACTTCCTCTGATATAAATACTTCACGGCGTGCCCGACTTAGCATTATTGAAATCCGTATTATCTTGGAGACAACCTGGCGCCTCCTCTCGGTGAGCTCACGGAGGGTTTGTAAAACTTTGTGAAAATACCTGAGAAAATATGCCTTGCGTGCTAGGCTCCGCGTTGGCGACGTCAGCTTGCGTTTACTAATGTGAGGTATATTTTCAACTTACAGCGCAGCAGATGCGCAGCGCAGTCCCTGAACTTGTGCTGTGGCAGTAGAAGTTGGACAGTCGTGAGGTATCCTGTGCTTCAAGGCATGTTTTGAGTCTGTATTCAAAATAGATTTTAATAAAACGAGTCTCAATTGTGTGTTCCATTTTTGGGTTATTACTCAAGCCCCGCGTCGTTGTAGCCGCGCCGTTGCAGACGTTGAAAGTTTGAAATATGAAAATTTTTGTACCCACCCATTTGGTTATCCTAATCATTTTCCTTCTAATCTAAGCGAGCATAGTCTAGTAATAAACACAAATTTCATGGAACCTTCCTAATTTGTATTGATATTTGTTAGTGCATCGGTTACGTTAAGCTAGATGATCGCGTATACCTTACACTTGTCTGACGCACGTCGCAGTTTAGGTGTTCGCATTTGAAAATAAAGACATTTGACCTTAAGCTTTCTCACCTGGAAGGCAAAATCTCGACATGTTGACAATGATCCTTAACTAAAATATTAACAACCCATGAAAAACTCAAAAAAAAATTTTGTTCACATTATTAGTTCTCTAAAAACTCGTGCTAAGGTAAGCAAGGCATATGTCAAGGAGAAATTCACGTATGGAATTGTCCCGGAAAAGATTTATTTTGCTCCATTTGATCTGAGCTCTCATGTATTTCTTATCCGAAATTCGAGTTGACATTTCACTTCGATGCGGTATTGCTGCTTCAACAGAATCCAAGTTGTAGAATTTGAAAAAAAAGAGCGTCCTGTAGAGCGAGGCAAGCGTAATGAAGCGAGTCGGAGGGGTCGTTGACGTCAAATAAAGGGAGTCGCAAACGGGTCTTATCGTAACTTAATCGTTTAGCAAGCGTTTAATAAATTTCGTGTAATTAATTTCCAATGTTTGTAACAAATGCAGGTTAACTTATTTATTCGTTAATTAGTGTTATGACACCGAGCCCGGTGTCTAATTGTGAGATGTTTAATAAAACTTCGTAATTAGTATGGTAAAACTAAACACTATATAGATGTTTCATCCAAATTAAAGCGTTCACATTATTTTAATCGATTTTGCTTCGACATTACCTAATTTTGCTTCGACATTACCTAATTTTGCTTCGACATTACTTAATTATGCTGCAACATTACTCAGTTTAGAGCGAATCATGTAGGGTGTTCTTAAAGTCTCTTTACAGTTTAAAGTCTAATTACTGAGACACTTGATAAGATATTTTAACTTGACTTGTTCCATTCTAGACAGTGGTAAACAAAATTGTCCTGTTGTGCATAACAGCACACGTCAAACAATTGTATCTTGGGAATTGCCTTTGTAAATGACTTTTAGAACTGCAGAGAATCTTCACGAGCACCCTGGACTTTCGTCTAGAAAAACGAGTCTTGATTTGGCCGTTTGGCCGAGTTCTCATTTGAGCAGCGGCCGAGTTTTGCGTCCAAGATGACTACCTCTACTCAAACACCGTTTTCGGGATTTTACTTTCTAGTATAATTGCTGTAGAAACCCGCTCGACTGCTAGAAAGTTTCATTGACACGTACGTGCGTACAGATGCCAGATTTTCGGACTCAATTCTCGTAACACGGCAAAATTGGCACCCTGTGTCCGCTCTTCAACATCACAACCCAGAACTAAGTTCAGAAAGTTTCTTTCGAGTGATACAGAAATAAGCNTTTACCCACACAATGAGCGCTAAAGGTTAATTTGTTGGTTTGTGTTGTTGCCATTTTCCAAAGAGTTCTCAGTAAATTGCTTCTGCGGTCTGAATCTATTCCACTGATGACTCGTGCTTGAATCTCCCGGGCTTAAATAAAGATACGTGATCATTGCGCAGACCGCAGAGAAAACATTTGTAGCTAGAGTGGTAGCCTCGTGGAATGTGTGCTTTGGATGAAGTCTGATAAATTCCTCTATTCTTTGGCGCAATTTTCATTAGATTTATATGAATTTCTTTCCTAGAAAACCCGTCGTTGATTTCCTCGAAATGCCGAAGAAAGAATTTCTCGAACGTTTCATCCAATGTGGAATTGTGTAATTCACATAGTACTAGCACATCGTGCAATTTAGCACGATGTTGATGTGATCGTTTTTTGTTCGATTGCTTCATGATTTCATAGTTGAACTACAAAGCATCGTTCAGGTCTTCTTAATTACAGAATTGTTACAACATACCTACTTGATACGATCATCTCGAGCTCAACAAGAGTACCAGTTCTCAAGTCAAGTTTTTATTGCATTTTAGCTATGGTTCTCCATAAAGCATTCTGTGCAGCGAATATTATTTGACACAGTTCAAAATAAGTAACATACTCTTTTCTTATTTTGCTTTTTTCGATGCATTTTTGAATTCAAAGATATCCAGTCTGCACCTGATTTGTTATTCCAATTACTCGTGATTTCCATATTCCACACCTGCAACCAACATCACGAGAAAAATGACGTCCCATTATCGGTGTTTTAGGTGCTTATCATGCACCAGCACATTTGGGGAGGCAACATTAAGGTTCGGGTTAGCATGATTCTTGTTGAGATCTCCCAAGTGCAGTTGGACAGCTTATCGGGCCGCTTCTCAGGATGGGGTCAGTGGCTGCCGCGGTGGTGGTGCGGTTGCTGTCTTATCGAGCAGCGGCTGCACGCATGCGTTGACACACGATAAAACTTTTCTCTGTGCAGGAATACGTTGAGTTTGATCTCTTTGAATGCATACGTACGCCACAACCGACCGAGAAAAATTTGCCGGCGCTTTTTTCGGGACTGTTGTGCTACAATTTTTGCTTTAGTTTCTGGAACGGTGTTACACGATTTTATCGACGATGAGTTGCACGTGAGACTTGATTAGCATGCGCAACATTGCGTGCGTTGAGCAGAACGTACGAATTCTCTGTTGTAATTTCCTACAGAAGGTGGCCAGCGTACGGAGCAGAATAAAAACAATGCCGTATGCTTAAATAAAGTACTAAAAATGTTGTTGTTCAAACGCATCGTTGCGGAGAAATTAAATTACGGCGTGTTCCTATAACTCTCCAGGTAGGGTGATGCGAGTCAGTTTATTTTTCATCTGAACAGCTGCAGCACCAAGTGCATAGTAATTTTTTGTTATGTTTTGTCACGCTGCGTTTCCAAAACGTTGGTCAGGCGTGAGGCACTAAGTATTTTGTGTTTATTTTTGCTATTAGGGTATTTCATAATTTGAATTAAAAAAAGTTAGTTGCCCTGAGCTTTGCTAATTGCGTAGAACAGGTCACTGGTATTAACTATCATTTATAAGCCAATCGTCAGGTGCAATCGTTGGCGTGCTTGTGTTCTGAAAGTACTAGGAGTTTATGACACTCTTAGTAGAAAAGTGCGAGTTCTGGGGAATAAACTCTTTGAACTCTTCAACTGCTCTAGTAGCTCACCTGAGATGAAGTGAAGCTGAAGCTTCTCCCATTACAGCAATAAATGAAGCATCATTCCCATTTGTTTAAAATTTTAAAAATTGATCCTTTTTCACGGATCAAACGTAAAATGGGTTCAGAGTCACTTCGACGATAAATGTTTTTTGGCTAATAAAATTTTATCATTGGAGAAAATAGTAAAATTTTATCATTGATCTGCAACTTTAGTAATGTTAACATTTAGGTTGGACAGCATCAACTTCAACTTTTAAAACTTCCTGATGATCTTAACCCTTAATCAACGTCTCGGTGTGACTCGTACGTCACATGCAAATTTAACTTTTTTTTACTTAACATCACTCTAACGGGCCTAAATTTACATTTCAGTATCTTTTGCTGAATGTAATGAGTAAAGTCCACGTGACAGTTTACCCATTCGTGTTTTTTATTCGAACACACAAACGTCGAAAAAAGGGAATATGTAGTTTACTGCGAGAATGAATTCAAGGCGTAAAGGTTTTGAAAATCTTATAGTAGACTTTGGAAATTTATATAAAACAATCATTCAATTCGTTTTCCTGATCATCTTAATCTCCCTTACGTACACATACATCTCATATTGATGATATGTTTAGGAACCTGTACAATTTTCTCTGTAGAGCAGACTCCTTTAGAGTCTGCTTTACAAAAAGCTTTATTTACTTCAACCGCACGATCTGGAAAAACACGTTAACGAATTTCTAAAAAACCCATGAATCAAACCCATCAAATCCATCTTCCAAATCACAGTATTCTTCTACCTAGCCATCTTCTTTAAGATTCCAGGGATTTAAGAAATTTCCCTAACAGGCCTATTAGACCCGTCGTCCAGATCATACAGATCTCTCTCTCACAGATCTTACAGATCTGTCGCACGTCAGCTCGCGTGACTGGAGTATATATATGTGCGGCACGTCCCTCGTACCTGCTGTATGTAGGACGGGGCTGCGACTCCGCTGCGCTCCCAGCTCGTTTCCCTGCAACCGTGCTGAGATAATTTGCCGCTATTTCTTGGAATGAGTTCCTGAAGTTTGCCTGTTTTAGGCTACATTTCGTGTTTTAGGCTACATTTCCTTTTAGTTGAAGGAATTTGCCACTATTTGTTGAAATGAGTTTCTAAAGTTCACCTGTTTTAGGCTGCCTTTTCTGTTAGTAGTTGAAATTTTATACCAATGCAGTATATTAACCGTAAAACGACCATATCGTACTACAAGCCCGTTTTGTAAACTGCTGCGAGATTGTTGTATTTGCATACCTCTTATGCATGTCGTTTCCTATGTACATGTACAGTGCTTGGACATAAATATTTCCACTACTGTTTTTATGTATTCAGAGCTCTAGTTTGAGATTACAGGTAGTTCAGAAAACCTATATACACAGAATATTTGAACAGAACACAATTCATTGACAACCATAAAATAAATTACCCCAAAAAAATGTATAAGGTAAAAGTATGCGGCAAAAGCTGAAAGTAAGTCTTCAGGATTTTGTGGCGTGACCTTTGCTTCGCAATAACAGAAAAGAGAGGATTATTGTGACTTGAAACTAACTTTAGACGCACCGTTTGTGGTACCTTCTTCCATTCTTGCACGCAGAAAACCCTTCAATCAGCAAGGTTCTTTAGGCTCCATCAATGCACAGCTGCTTGGATTATTCCCCACAAATTTCCAATAGGATTGAGATAAGGCGATTGGCTAAGCCACAAAAGGACGCTTATTGTCCCTTTTTGTGAACCATTCTTTTGTTAATGGGGCGAATCTTTATTGTTTGGCTGAACGATTCAATTGCGCCGGCCGTGGAATTTTCTTTCTCTCGGATCCAGCTCCTGCTCCAGTCTCTACCTGTACATGGAATTACAGGTTTTCTATCTATGCTGTGGAGTTCCCCTACAACAAGGAAAGTAAGGCAGCCCGACACCATGATGCTGGCCCCTCCACGATTGCCGGTGGGGATGGTGTTCTTGGGATCATAGGCTGTTTTCCTCCAAACATAACGAGCGTCGTTTTGGTTAAAAAGTTCAATTTTGCTTCTATTGGACCATGCAACCCGTAACCAAAAGTCAATTCCATTGACAAGATAGTCTTTTGCAAACGTTAAACGATTCTTCACACGTTTTGTTGTAAGAAGAGAGTGAAGGTGAAGGCATGGACTACTTAAAGCGAAGACATATAGACAGACCACTTAGATGCAATTCTCCAGCAACATTTTTTCGACTGACGTGAACTCCTTGTAACTCAACTTCTTTCTGTGAGTGTGCACGGGTTGTCGTGGGCTCATTCGTCACCTCACGCAGCACATCGCGTAGAGTGCCGGCCGTGATCTTGCGAGGATCTCCGACTCTTGGCAGATTGGAGATAGTCCCAGTCTCAATGCTTCCGAACTATTGTCCCAACTGTTGAGTATAGAACCACAATACGTTCAGCGATTGGTCTATACGTTAATGTTTCAATACGAAATCAAACTGTTTTCGCATAGCTTCGGGTATTTTTTTGACTTTCGGTATCGTATTCACTGAGCATCCATCTTCAACCAAATCTGGAAAGGTGAAGATTGTGCCTATCGTAGTTTGCTTACATTACATGTGCTTCCGAAAGGGTTTGGAAGCTTTATAAAAATGTTTAAATTAAGATACTCCAATTTTGAGAAAAAATGGCAATGATTCAATATATTAATTTTGGCAGAGTACTTTGATCCCATATATTATTTTGCTTAGTGGATTTTCTGGTTGTCAATAAATTTTGTTTCGTTTTGTTTAAATATTAAGGTTAGTTCATATTCTTTTTATCCCAATCCAGAGCTCGAAATTTCAAAATGTATCAAGAATAGAGTTGTACAAAAACATATGTCCAGGCAACGTATGTGTGCGGTATGTGAAAGCGTTTTTTTTGTTTATTAGGCTAATAAACTTTCTCTAGGGTAAAGCTCTGTTATAGAGGAAAAATACATTGTTTATTAATTAAGGAGGTATATATTTTTAACAATTTTTTAGACGCTTCGATGTAGAATTGGGTGGTCCAAACACCAATTACACTTAAAATTATGAAAATCCAGAACCACAAGTGCTACACCAGGTCTCAGTCCCAGGATAACCTTAATTCCTCTAAAAAGACTTCGAAGTAAGGTAATGAAAGTGTACATGCTCCATAATTTCACACATGAGAGCGACACAGCGTACGTACAGTGCCCTAGTCGTACTGAACCTAGCGATAGACACGCACAGAAACATAAAAACGAAGAATAAGGATTAAAGCTCTGCAAAAGTCACTCGTCTGTCGCGGTCGGGGTATAATTATGTGTCAATTTCACTACACACGTTTGACTCCCCTAATGGTCGGAAGGGATAATTCATCTATTCAGTCAAGCTTCTCGGTCCAGCAACCCTGGCGCGCCCTGCAAGCCCGTGAGCTGACGGCACAGAATTCGTTGAACTCTCCGAGACTCTCGCTGCTTCCTGAACTGCTCTCTTCACTCTTCCGAGCAGCCAAATTATTGTGGCTACACGGCTGCATTTTGCTTCGTACGGAAAGCTAATTGACTAATTGCAGCGTTAGATATACATGCACTAAGACTACATTTAGCCTTACACGGAATCTAGTTGCAACCTTAGGTACATATGTAATAGGACTACATTAAGTTTTGTACGAAAAACTAGCAGCATCCTTATGATCCCGGAGTGTAATGTTCTTTAAGTCACAATTCTACGTGGTTTGTGGCGTTGACGCACAAGGGAAGCAGAATTACGTTAAAATTGTTCGAAAAAGTGATAGAAAATATGTTTTTGATATTCCGGGCTAGAGTGCTTTTTTTGCAGCGGAAGCGGACTGCAAGGTCTCCTTATGATGATTTGTATTATGTTATCGGGTTGTTTTTCCTTCATTGAGTAGTTTTCCTATGTGACCCACTGGTAGGTCGGTTTAAAAATAACCGATAGCATAGTTATAGGAAACGTGTCAAATGCGAAAGAAATTGTTTAATTAACTACACAAAAAGTGTGAAGAGAATCTTCGGCCTGAAAGCGTACCTTTCAGAGCTGAAAATCGTTCAGTTTGCCAACTTTTACATGCTAGACTTCGTATTCTTTACCACTTTTGACACTTGCTTCTGCGCCTGCACTAATCGCTGCTCGTTTTGGTAACATTTGTTGGCCAAAACTTCACGGTAAACTTGCTCAAAATGTATTGCGAGTTGTTGAGAATCTCATGTAGTAATTATCACGAATCATTTCAATGCGCTGAGCAGCACCATATTTAGTTAAATAAGTATTTTCAGTGAAGTACTCCGTATCTTAAGTGAACGGAGGACTTTTAAAAACTTCTTCATGACTGATGCAAAGGTACTAATCCATTAACACAGCAACTCAATGCTTATCATTTCCCACATAGTGAATATCAATACCAATTGCTGCTCTGCGTCGTGAATATCAATGCCAATTGCTGCCCTTGCATCGTGAATATCAATGTCAATTGCTGCCCTACATCGTGAATATCAACGCCAATTGCTGCCTTACATTGTGAATATCAATGCCAATTGCTGCCTTACATCGTGAATATCAATGCCAATTGCTGCCTTACATCGTGAATATCAGTGCCAATTGCTGCCCTGCATCGTGAATATCAATGCCAATTCAACAAGTCATCGATGTCATCATCACCCTCAGCTCCTGCTCTGCTTCCCCTGTTCCGATTCTTTAACCTCAACGACGTCGGAATTCCTGGTGACGCGAGCAAAACGTTCTGACGAGTCGCGGCGTCACGCATCTCGTCCATCACTCACTCAGGGGAAGAGCTAATCTTTAACCTTCTTGTGGGTGAACTCCAGCGGTTCTGCAGCCTACTTCATGCCACTCATGGTTTTTAAGCAGGTCTGATGATAGGGGCTTTAAATACACGTGTGCTGCATCGGTTTCTAATCAATGATAAGTTGAATTAGGACGTGATTACCCGTACTTAAAATATTCCGGGAACGGCTGTATGCCTGTTCCGGTATATAAATCGCTCCCATTTTTTTCTCCCGACCTAGGTTAATCGGGCTACACTGTACTGTAGCTCGGTGAAAATAATTTCATAAAAGGACGTCAGAAAACACTTTTTTTAAATACGTAAAGCAGCCAGAGCAACTGTGTTTTCCGTCAATGTCGATTGTGTCTACAGGTTCCTGCGAAGTCCTTTATGGGAGGAGCTTAATTTTCAAAAACCGGAAATTTTTTAGCTCTTTTGCCCTTCCGACGGGCTGTTGAATACGTGGCCTAGCTAAAACTTGTTATTGCCAATCGCTGGGCTGCGGGGGTTAATGAGAAGACACTCTGACGTATTGATTGAGAGTTAATGAGAAGAGACATTCTGACGCATTGGTTGAGAGAGTTAATGAAACGAGACATACTGACGTATTGGTTGAGAGAGTTAATGAGAAGAGAAATACTAACAGATACTCTCCCAGCAGCGTACCTCATTGCCCCAGCCCGACACCGAAGTGCCCGACCGAGTTGAGTACCCGACCGAGTTGAGTGCCCGACCGAGTTGAGTGCCCGACCGAGTTGAGGGCCCGACCGAGTTGAGGGCCCGACCGAGTTGAGGGCCTGACCGAGTTGAGTGCCCGGGATGGAGTCCTCGGGCTGCGACCATGTGAAGTGCTTTTCAATCATAGTTCATGTTAGGCCAATTTTTTACTACTTTTTTTCTCTCCACAGAAGCGACCGACGAGTCGTTTCGGCGAACTCCTGGTCGGGCTTGTCTTATTCTCTCCTTGTTTTTCAGAGTTGTTTTTCTTCGTCGCAATGCCGGTCTTGCTGAGAGTGTGCCTTCAGCTCTTGCCTGTGGCGTCACACTCGGTGTCTCAGAGAATTATTATTTTCTTTATCTGTATGTAAACGTGGAAAATTTTCGTTGAAATGACCAAAGCTTTTTGCAGTACGTCTAAAATTTAATATATTCATTTTAGGCAATTCGATAGTAAATAGGCAATTCGAAAGTCAATTATTCACGTTTTTGATTATGTTCAAACGTTCACTACTTGGAACGACTGGCGTAATGATTCTTGAAATTTTTGGTGATTTTTGGTGATTTTGGTAAACACTGATTTGGTAATTCAGCAAGCATCTGCAATGAAACCATTCTTGGCAAAGAATGTCATGGGTTTTGCTGATGAAAATATGTTTTAAACTCGGTAGGAGTGAATAAAATTTTATTACTTCCAACAAAGTTGACATGTAGCACGTTGTGGGGGCATTAAAGTAGCTGACACGCGAAATATGTGGAGAATGTGAGGTTCAAACTTCTTTTTCCTAAGGAAGCACTCCGTGGTTCCGCAAAAATCCGTTTTTTCAGCCGGGAAACGAACCCCCACTTCCCAGTTTTGAGCGTACCGCGTAACCTGTGCGCCATGGAAGAGGCCTTGCAAGTCCGCCAGAGGCATCTATACTGGTGGGTGCAGGCTGGAAGTATATATTCTGAGGCCTTGTTTTTCGTCTTTCCCGGATGTTTATTGTTCCTTGTTTGTTTGTTCTCGTGGAGCTGTATTCACATTGCCTTCTATTCTTGACATTTGCTTTTGTTTCTCTATTTCTCTTCCTGAAAATGCAACTTTTGGCTTCCATAGATTTTTTTTTCACCAATAGACGCACCAAAACCCGGTCCCAAACCATGGAGCTTTCACATTTTCAACTACAATACGTATTACGAATCGAGCCGAACATCTCCAATAAGCTGTAAGTTTAAGTGTCCAGTAGTCGTTTCTATAAGAGAGACGAAAAATAAGTGTTTCAAAAGGATTTGAACTGAGAGTCAAATGCTCATTCTAAGGAAGCTATTTACAAATGTAGTCCGTAATGCTGTTAATCTCGTTCGTCCAGCACAATTATTGGCTTCATTTGCTTCAATTAAAATGCATTCAATAAAATAAAAAGACATGACAGTGCAATGGTTTCTTCCCGCATGACTTGAAATTTAAGGTATTTTGTGCTAAGCTCCATGGTTCACAGAAGAAGTCAACTCCGTAATCGCGTTCCCTGCTGATTTAAAAGCACGTTTTTGGTGTTAACCCATCGCTCTTGCGTGATTCTGTGTTGTTACTTGAGTTTGATACTAATTTTGACTGTCTTCTTCATATTAACCCATTCCCAGAGGCAGAAGTACTCAGAGGTCCTTCAATAATCAAGTCGATTCAGGTGTGTCCTAATTTAGTGGCTGTCATTTTTTCGCCAACATTGATAAGTCCCTTTGCCATATAGATATACGTCTCTGTTTAATACACCAACCGCTGTAAAGGCTATAGAAAGAGATGGTTTGAAAACAGTAGGTACTTCGACACTGTGAGAGGGTTGAAGAATCTTGTCCATGGGTCAACACGCTAGGTCTGTCTCATTCGTTTTGCATCTTCTTATTCCTAAAAATCCCCAAAATCATCCGTAATGACTTCTATCATGGCAGCGCATCTTCGTTTAATATGGTACCGTATCAGCACGCACGTTTTCACCCAGTTCGTTTATAACCTTGTCTCTGCCCGTGAAAATTTGAATGACGTTTCTTACTCGTTTTTATGGAATAACGGAAAATTATTCGATTCTCTGGCTATTGTTTGCAAGGTGAAGATTACTTCGGTAAAATTCCTTAGCTTTCTTATACAGAGGATCACACTGAAATCGAATTTTCAGTTTTACATTTTGACTGCGATTCTCTATGCAGGTTAAGTTTCATTTTGACGAATATCTCCATTGTGAACGTAAAAATTTAGGATTTTGTTTTCACAAGTTTGGTCATCCTATAAATTTTCTTTCTAGTCAGAACTAGCTTATTCGATTGGTGAACACAAACTTGACGAAAACTTGAATTGTATTCATACATGATAGTGCTTAGGCCACATTAGGTTAGATGATCGCGCGTACCATATGTGACCCACTTCGGAGGCGAAGTGTTAATTCGTTGACTCCGAAGTGGGTCATATATGGTACACGCGATCATCTAACCTAACCTATTGTAACCAAAGCACTATCATGTATAAATACAAATTTTCGAGTTTTCTTCAAATTTGTGTTCATAAATCGAATAAACTAGTTCTGATTAGAAAGAAAATTAACGGAGTAACCAAATTTGTGAAGCCAAAATCCTTCATTCTCAAATTCACAGTAGAGATATTTGTCGGCATGTAATTTTACCTGTGTGGAGAATCGGAGTCTACGTGTCAAGTTTGAGGTAAACTTTCGACACACGTCGGTCCGTCTACCGAGACCGCGCATGTCACCCAAGCGCCGCAATTCAATTACCCTCCCACAGGAAGCTGTTACCCTCCCACAGAAAGCTGTTCTCTGCTGCGTAACGTAGACAAAAACTCTCTGCGCCTGATGCGCATCACAGGCGATTACGGTGATGAGTTTTTACCTCACGCCACGCTGCCGCCCAGTGATGCTGCCTGTGAAGAGCGGAGGCGGTCCAGCCTCATAAAATGGGTGAGGAGGTTTGGAAAAAGTAACGAAGTAGAGCTAAATTCGTGGCGTCATTTTTACCAACACCGGCGAGGAGATATTGGAAAAAGTGACCTTGTGCAGTAAAAATCATGGCGATGTACTAACCAAAACTCGGATGGAGGTGTTGGAAAAAAGAGATCATGTAAAGTCGAACTCTATGCCTTATAACTGCCAAAATCGCGTGGTCTCAAAAAGAGTCATTTGGCCTAAACTTGCGTCGCATGAATAAGGACGCATCAGTTCCCTGGTACAATGTATGGTTTTCAAATTTTAATTGCTGTGAGAGTAACTTTTCTACAAGATGTAAGGGAAAAGAAGTGCAAAATTTCACACTTACCAGAACGTAGCAAGCTAAATTTTTTTGCCTGTAAGACACTATGCGAATTTTTTATATATTTATATCAACTGTTTAACATTGAAAAGAGCAAATTTGAAAATGAAATTTTCTTCTTATTATATTTATACATTTACTTTACAGAAATTATTAAAGGTTTCTAACACCCACATCAATGCACTTGTGATATCTTTTACTTATGACTGCCGGATGTTATGAAAAAAAACTGGCATTTCAGAAATATCGCCAGAAGCCACTGCAATACGTACCACGAGATTTTCCTCTGATTCCACAGGTGTTGAACAAACGAGGCTTTTCATGTGTCCCCAGAAAAAAGACATCACAAGTGCCTCGATTGGTGGAAGCTTAGAACAATTTCTGTAAAGTAAGGATAAATAAATTATTTGTGGGTAATTTTGCTTTCAAATTTCTTCCTTTCAACTATCGAACAGCTAATACCACAAAAACCAATATTTATCTCGCAAAGTTCCATACAGTAAGAAGTGTTCGATTTGCCACTTTCTGGTAGGAGAGAAATTTCGTACCTCTTTTTTCCCCAACACCTCGTAATGGCAATGAAGCACCGATGGAAATGTCTGGTCGCTAGAATAGGCACATTAGACAGGCCAGTCTGCGGGGCAATTTGCCTAAACTAACTCATGAACATAAAAATGAGCGAATGGAAATGAAATTATGTCATCTGTTCTATTTATTTCCTTCGGTAAATATTCGGGTCACAGCTTCGCCCGACTGGCAAATTTCATGATGAAATTGGGGATTGTCGAGCGACTGCACTCCTCACAATCTTCAGATTGTGACGTTTTAAGGTTGACGAGAGTTCAGATTGACGCGAGTCCAGATTGACGCGAGTCCAGATTGACGCGAGTCCAGATTGACGCGAGTCCAGATTGACGATCGATGTCAGACTTCACAAGCCACATCAGCAGCAGCGACGCGACTGGGGCTGCCATACCGGCCGAGCCACCATTAGGGTCAGTCGGAATGGTTACCACGCTCTGAATGCCGAATGTATTTAGTCAGTACAAACAGGCCTACACATACGTACGTTCAAGTACGTGGACCCGAATCGGTTCACGTACGAATGAACAGCGGCTGTAGGTTTTGGCGTTAGTTCGGGCGTTAATTCAGGAGTTAGTTGGGCTTTAGTTAACACTTTGCCTCCGGAGTGGGTCATATGTGGTACACGCGATCACCTAACCTAATGTAACCGAAGCTCTATTATGTATAAATACAAATTTTCGAGTTTTCGTCAAATTTGCGTTCATCAATCGAATAAGCTCGTTCTGATTAGAAGGAAAATTAATAGAGTAACCAAATTTGAGAAACCAAAATCTTTCATTTTTAAATTCACAGTAGAGATATTTGTCAGCATGTAATTTTACTTGTGTGGAGAATTGGAGTCAAAGTGTTAAGGCGTTAATTTGGGCTAAACTGCGTGCCTATCACGAGTCTTGGAGACTGAGAGTAGGGTGGCATTTGGCGACAACGAGGTGTGAGCCGATAGTATATTGTATGGATCGTGTTCACGTCATTTTCGGCATGGACAACGTCCCTTCACAGAATACCTGCACTTACCCTTCCCATCACTCATGTTTATTTCCAATTCAGGTGTAACTAACCCGTGTTATTTGCTTGTTTTAAGGTTAGCTCTCTAATTGAGCCGGTTCAACTAGTATTTTAACTCAATTTCAACACTCAAAAAGTGGGTACACACATTATTTGGGAGGTACCTTGTGGACGCCGACCACGCTCCTGCTGCAGTACACGGGTGACGTGGAAACTATCGTCCCAGTCTAACTTTAATGGCGGATCATCTATAATTATCTCCAATGTTGTGAACCCATGCGCACAGATTGCCAGCAAGCGCCCACAACCCAAGGCTAATTTTATAGTTACACTACACTTCCGCATAAAATCAGTAAGTGCAAGTATTTTTTTGCTAAACTTTTGAATTACAAACAAATCGTCTTCTGTGTATGTGTATAGCGGCCGTGAGATACAGTCTTAGCAAATTTGTTAAAGTTTCACCTTCATGAAAACTTCTTAGCACAAGAACTGCGGTTAAATCCTGATTATATTGTAAATTTAAGGCTCTAGTGGCCTCTGTGATCAATTATTAATATTAGACAGAATTCAATTTAGTTTAGAATTTTCATTGTTTCGTTCGAAACTAGGGTGAATAAACGCTCAATAGCATGAAATGTGAATGAATACTCACGCAGTATTTCCATCACCTAAACAATGAGTTGGTCCTAATAGGATTAATGACAATGAACTCCAATTTTATAACTTAAAATGTCCTTTTTATGATTTTATTTTTTCGTTACCTTTTTTTAATTGAAACGCATCTCGTATTTCTACTTCCTGGAAACTAGTAAGTCTTGAGTGTGCTGATCAGTTTTTATTGCCAATTTTAGGATTGTTATTTTTAGCATTTTTAGGTCAGTTTTTATTGTCATGTTTCCGTGTACCTGGACAGTCCTAGCGCTCTGCAATGTTTAATCCTCTCATTAGTTCTCTCCATTCTCTTGTACTGAGATATCTTCGTAGGTCAAAACCTTGGTTTTATCCTAGATACGTCCCTATCCTTTAGTATAGGAAAAACGTTTTCACGCAGCAATATCAAATTTATGCAGGTCGCAAGTCGACCCTTGGAGGTGACCTCGACCATGCGAGGGTGCTTGGTCGTGTGTTAGAGACTGGGGGAGGCGGGCAGTGAAATGCGGTGTTAAATTTGTACCTCATATACAGCACCATCATTTGTTGAATAACATTTTTACATTTCGAATACTGGGTTGATAATTGTTTTTTATCCGTTGATTTTTTCTAGAATTAGTGTTTAAGGTGAAGAATAAGTTTAATATTTCATGTTTGTTTTATATTTCTTTCAGGAGAGTGTTACTGTAGTGAATCAGTTCATATTGACTTTATGCGCAGGTCCACGACTTTTCAATCTCGTGTCAAGTGTCGAGTGTTACCAAACTGAAACCTTATCAATTTTGCTACACCTTGTGAAAATATTGACGTGAATTATATCTCTCATTACTGACGGTGAATCTTAGCATTAAACTTTCCGCCATCCATTAAATTTGTGCGGAGTTTTGAGAGTGTTGATTTATCAGTGAAAGTACAGCAAAGTGCATGACCTCCGCACGCGTGGTGCCGCAGCAACAACGATGGCAGACCTCTTTGCCAGACGGAGAGCTCAGCGGTTGAGTGCTATTGAACTGTGGAAAAATCCTTAGAAGATCTCTGGATCCTACGCCTTGAAAGTTGAATAGAATCGACGTGTGTCGGCCTTGAAGTTGACCCTGCCCTAAATGAACTTCTGAAGACCCGGAAAATTAGCTGTTCGTACCAGCCTCGTCATCCCGCAACCTGGCACGCCATCCTCGAAGCTAATCAGCTTACGGGAACCACCCCCAGCTCCTACAGAGTTCCAGACGGTTATCAACCTACTGGAACCACACCCATTCCTTACATAATTCCGTACGCTAATCGTCCTACTCGAACCACCTCTAATCCTTGCACAATTCCCTATGCTGATCGACCTACTCGAACCACCCCTAACTACTACATAATTCCCTATGCTAATCAACCTACTTGAACCACCACTAACTCCTACATAATTCCAGACGCTAAGCTACGTAAGGGTACTACCACCAATTCCTTCATGGTTGCCTATGATAATCTACGTACGGGAACCATCACCAACGCCTAAATAATTCCCGACGCTAATCAACCTACAGAAACTACCACCACCAACTCCTGCACAAAATTCTCAGCCTGTCAGTACGCCTAGGACAATGCCTCCGTCGGTGGACAGGAGGGGTGGGACGCAGCTGCAGAAGGGCGCCCCTCAGGACACCCAAGACAACGTCACCACCTTCAGGTTCGCGTTGCCAGCGCGGTCCACCTTCGGCAGCAGAGATCGCAGGTCCACGGAGAACCGGAGCAGCAGCTGCAGCCCTGCGCCAGCGGTCGAGTTCCGATGCAAGGTGAGCTGTGCTTGAATTTATTCTATTGTATTTAATTTAAGGTGAGCTGTGCTTGGATATAACGTGTCATATTCAATTTAAGGTGAGTTGTGCTTGGATTTATTGTATTGTATTTAATTTCAGGTGAGCTATGTTTGGATTTAATGTATAGTATTTAATTTAAGGTGAGCTGTGCTTGGATTTAATGTGGCGTATTTAATTTAAGGTGAGCTGTGCTTGGATTTAATGTGTCGTATTTAATTCAAGGTGGGCTATACTTTTATTATTAATTTAAGTTGTTCATAATGTCAGGTGAGTTGAACTCGTATTTAATTTGAGGTGAATTGCAGTTATATTTAATTTAAAGTGACACAGTTGTATTTAATTTAATGTAACTTGCAGTTGTATTTAATTTGAGGCGAGTTGTAGTCCTGCTTGCTAGGTGAGTTGTAGGTGTATTAGACCCTTCCCAACCGGGGAACTATGCGTGCATACACAAGCAGATCGTTCCAAAATCTCAGCAGTTTAGCTACGCGTTAATATCTAACTGCCTTGTTAGGTTTTCTGCCACGTGCAAGCTGCACCTGCTAACTATAGATAAGCTCAACCTTGTTCACAAATTGCTCTAGTGACTATACATATGTATATGTTGATTATACCTATGCACATGTTGACTATACATATGCACACGTTGACTATACATATGCACACATTGACTATACGTATGCACATGTTGACTATACGTATGCACATGTTGACTATACATATGCACATGTTGACTATACATATGCACATGTTGACTATACGTATGTATAGACTGTTTCAAGAATTTTGGAATTGGTTTGGTGCTGTACCTTTCGTACAGGATGCGTGTCTCCGGGGCCATCAGGATGTAGTCGGTGTAGAAATCCCGAGGCGTAGAATCCCGTGCGTCTACACGAGATTGGCGAGACAAAATGCCCCAGTAGACTGTGACGTAGGGCGACATTCCTACTAACCACCCATTGGAATATGATTTTCTCATATCGTGCCTGACACATGCATAGTGCCTCCGTCCCTATTATGAGTTAAAGACACGGTGTAGCCAAGGCTCACTGTTGTCATGTTCTTTTGTTTATACCATAATTTCCCATGGCTCTATAACTAAGAATAAAATTAATTAATTAAGACTAAAAGTTTATTTTTCTTTTAGATGAATAAATCTTTAAATTTTCGTTTCTCCGGTGTAGTGCCAGCAATAAACATAAAACAAATGTGGGACAGAAGCAAAATTTGATTTGAATAACGAGTATTTTCGGCTATTCTGAAATAAAATTATTTATGACATAGCTCTCATTGGAGATAAACAAAAATTAGGTTTCTTAGAGTATTCTTTAACACGTTGTCTACGACGTGCGCCATATATGGTCCACGCGATCGTTCAACCTAACCTAACGTAACGAAAGCACTAACATATATGAATACAAGGTTTTAATTTTCCTGAACTTTGTGTTCATTTCTCGAATAAGATACTTCAGATTAGGGGGTAAAGGAACAGGATAACCAAATTTATGACAGCAAAATCCTTCAATTTTAAACTCACGGCGGAAATTTTTATCCACATGAAATATTTCCTGCGGGGAGAATCACAGTCCAAGTGTTAATCTTCATCAGCGCCATGATTTGGGGATAGGGTCCCCCCCCCCCTCCTTCGACTTGTACTGTAACGCGTTCGCCGCTGCAGGACGCACGTGTATGAATCTTGAAGGATTTGCTACTCTCAGTTCAACTGTCATGCTCTATTTAATCATTACTTCAATTAATTGATTAATTTAATGATTTCTTTTCAAAATTTAATTGCCATCATTAGCCCTTGCCTCCGACGCACATCTGAGTCTTCGTTGATCATGTGTGGGCTACCAGTGCTACTGCTTTATTCAGCCACCGCCATGGGAGAAATTTCGATTTAAATGCTTATCAATACCAACAACATTGGTGGTATGCAACAACGAAATTAACTTCACAGTGGCAGCGAATCCATCACTTGTGCAGCAAGTGTTCGCCATGGGAAAGCGAGTCATGCGAAGTCTCTAAATTTGGTTGCGCTGCAGATTCGCCGTTCAATCTGACGCTTCACAAAATACGTCGACGAAGTCGTTCTTTCTGGTGTTACGGCTCGGAAGAGTAAAAATAAACCTAATTCTTGTTCGTCCGTACTTTTTAGGTTTAGCGAGAGGTATTCTATTCTCTGGACGCTTATTAATACGTATAATAATTTCCATGAACCTCACCCATTCTTCAAACTTTCTGCCCCTATGACCTGCACCTCCATTTCATTTGTCTTCAAAAATTAAGACCCGAATAGTAAATATTGGTTTTTACATCCGTAGACTAAATAGTATTTTCTGAACATTTTCTGTATGGTTTTTTCATGGCATACTATTCTAAATCATATCCTGAATTTCAATCCAAAGGAATGAAACCCGAATTTAAAGAACCTTTATTAATTCCAACACGTTTTACTATTGGATTTTCAATGCCTTGCAACTACTGTGGTGGTGAGGGATGTGAGGAATGTGTGACTTAAACTCCTTTTCCCAAGGGAAGTACTTCCTGCTTACGTGAAAATATCTCGAATGAGCCGAGATTTGAATCAGGGTTTTCTCTGTTACATCACGCAAGCAGTACGCCATGGAGCTCACTCCAACTATACCTACGAACATTTCTTGTCCTCATCCAAAGATAATTTGAAATGCATTCGATGGTAATATACTTTCTCCTATGATTTAAATCTTGGGGAACCGACTTTTAAATATTTTTTAAAATAAATCAATTAAATCTTTTTATAAACCGTTCTAAAATATGTTACAAGAAAACCTATTATAGTCGCAATATACCAAACTAGGTTGATCAAAAAAATGGTCATTTTATGTTTTTTTTTACTTTTCATTACAATTACATATTTTCTATTTTGAGTTTATTGCAGTGTACATCTTTGTTGAATCTCTTCACATACTGGGGAACCCCTAAAGATTTTATTTATTTTTTATTCAAACATAATTCACCCATTGAACTGAAACTCTGTGGTGCATCGAATACCTGCCATTTGCATGTATGTTGTATATGTACATTAGGTTACGATACCTGTATGCGCACGTAGAAGTGTGTTATTGCGACCATGTTTAACATACGTGTATTCATAGAAATAAGTTCTTAACCCTTTACTGCGCCGATATAATTGGATGTTGAACAAAAACAAGTCCTCGGTAATTCTAAAAAAAAGTCTTCGGTAATTCTAACAAAAAGAGTCTTCGGTAATTCTAAAAAAAAGTCTTCGGTAATTCTAAAAAAAAACTAAATTATTTTAGTGAGCTGCATCAGGGTTGCTACACGGGTCCCTGAAGGGGTAACGCTAGTACGTAGAGGGATATGCCAGAGCTCCTGCGCATTTAACGGCTAAGTTTGATAGAGAACATTGCAGGAACTCGCGATTAAAAGCTTGGACGAGAATGGCAGAGAAATTTACGAACGGATTCTGTTCTAACTTCCACTTTAAGTGTATGAATACTGCACAACACATCCACCTGTTCTACAAACATTAAAGTATTAGATTCCTGGAAACCAACCCAATATTTGTATATATCAATACGCATGAATCTTCCTCCATTTTCCGTCCTCTGAAGCATTGGTGCGTTTGAACTCTTTACACCAATTCATTCAATTTGTAGAAGTAAAAAACTTTTTCACTGCTCAGTGTTCGTGCGTTTGAATGGAAAAAAACATGTAAGAGTTTGCTCTTGGATGTTCTTCACGGGTCACACTCGTGAACCAACGTCGAAAGGTGAATTTAGGCCCGTTAAGGCAACGCTGAAGTCATGCAAAAGCTAAAGCTACGTGCGAATTCAGAGTCCTACCAGGGCGTAACGAGATAATCAGTCACTCAGGAGCGCTAGGCTCGTAACCTGGCCTGAGATGGTGAAATTCCGTCTCGACGCACAGCCGTCTGGCGTTCAATTACTGTCACAGAACTGTTCTGCTGAGACTGTTACCATTACATCAGTGTTCTTCTGCAGCACGATAGTGTTTTACCAATTACGAGTCGACTCTCTGCCCTCCAAATCTTGTGAGGTCGTGTATCAAGTGCTGTCAGTTGAACGATACGAAAACTAAGTCATAATTCCTCGTGTGAACATTTGATTAATAGTTTCAGTTGAACGATATGAAAACTAAATCATAATTCCTCGTGTGAACATTTGACTAATAGATTCAGTTGAACGATATGAAAACTAAGTCATAATCCCTCGTATGAGCATTTGACTGTTTCAGATTTCACACACCATCGAAATGTAAGGTGGTACACTCGATGTACTCGGAGAGAATCTACTTGGCAGTGCTGACGGGGCTTGACTGTTCCCAACTCGGACTGTTCCCAACTCGGACTGTTCCCAACTCGGACTGTTCCCAACTCGGACTGTTGTTTCCTCAAGTCAGCCAGGAGACGCTGTAGATGAAGGAAAACTTCTGCACGGAGTGCTTCAGAATAATCTGGCGTCGTAAAAGCGAAATAAAACGAAGAAGGAACGCAGGAATTCAAACCTGGAACGTAATGAAACAAAATGATGTTGTCCTTTATAGAAAACAAAATACTTCTGTTCGTTCGTTGTTCTTTTTCAGATTTATGCAAGCGACGAAGTGATCGAATTATTTTGTCGTGCACTGTACATGCGAGCGATACATACTTTTAAAGGCAATACCGTTCTCTTGCTTTTCTTCGTCCGCTGAAAAACTCAGAACGCAGCACCGGAGAAAGGATTAGCAGCAGCGATAGCTACACTTCTTACAGAGACGCTTTTGGGAATTTTATCCTTTCGACGTTTTACGCGCAGATGTGTCCCGTGCGTCGATAGTAGGGACGACACGGAATTTGTGACGCGTTTGTCGGTACCATCCTTGGCATGCCTACTCTCACGCAGTCGTGGACTGCTTCCCTAGCAAAAGAGAGATGAAGTTTCAGATTCCTCGCGGTAATTTTTGTGCCCTGCATCAGTGTTATTAGGCATCTGATACCCGATACGTTGCGTGTCTGCTAAATTAGAATAAAGGTCTACTTTTTCATGTCCTTTTGCTGAATATTCGAGTGCTAGACTCAAACTCTCGGGTTTTCTTGAAAATTGATTTGGATCTGAAAATTACATTACCTGAAAATGACGTAATATGAAGTTATATGAGACATGAAATGTTACATGAAAACATGACATGAAGTTGTATGAGACATGAAATGTTACATGAAAACATGACATGAAATCATTGCGTGAAAACAAGATATGAAAATTACAGATAGTACACAATATAGGGTTTCTTTCAATTATATAAGATTTTGTAAAGCAAAAAGCCTCTTCATTGCGTAGATTGAAGAATTCATTTTCCGTTTCACAATACGCCGTTTTTTATTCCACACTATCTCCTGATGGCACAATCGGAGTTGAATATTTTTCTCACTCCAAAAGTCTTATTCAATAGAATCTCTTAGTTACTCGCTGAGCTATGTCTTTTTTTCTAATTACAGAATACTCTATTCAGTAAGATACCTTTACTATGCAAACCAAGCAATTACATCATATGGCTCGTGAAAAAATATACCAATGTCGCAAATCGCAGTACAGAAAATCGCCTCCGCTTTTGCCCTTTCAACCCTGAATTCTTCATGTATAAGTTTTTAATGGTACACGCATGCACGAGCCGGGTTAAAAGGCCTCATGAGGCTAGGTAATGACCTTCACCGAAGAGTTAAATACACTTCTCTCACACACCTGTCTTGTTTACTAAGGCGGGTGCCGGCAGTCAGACTAACAAGTTCATTCGCGCTGTCGGTGCGGTCGAGTGAGGTGTAGTGTAAGCAGTCGCTCTGTAGCTGTCAGTTCTCTCTGTTGCTTGACAGTTTGCGTTCTAAGTAGCGATGTTAACAAGAAACGTTTGTGCGTATAGGCCAGATCTTGAAAATTGCCTGATTCATTGGCGAGTTAGTGATCATCGTGTGCTTGATTAGTGGAGTGGTGCTGATAAAATTCTTCGCGGTTGTGTCGTAATAAATTTATTGTTAGCTTTGTTGATTATCATAGTGTGTTGTTGGAAAGTGATTCGTGATAGTGATTTATATTTAATATAAAATTGAACGTTACTTTTGAGTTACCCTGTTCAGGTTTCTTCACTATGCGATAATCTGTTTATTCATTTATTTAATGTGGCCAACAATTTAACCTAAAAGGATATAATATACGACTTCGTTGCTGAACAGTTCTATGAACAGCCAAGTATAATTATCTATTCACTAAGATTCTAGTAAAAAGAAATATTTCGCCGGACTGAACAGCTCTCGTGAGTTTAGAGGCGTACAGTTTTCATGCAGATTTAAAAAATGATTGGTGAAAATATGAAGAAAAATGATTGTGAATCGTTTTCTGATGAGCGGTAATGGGACGGTGTTAGGAAATTCATCCTGAGAATGTGCGCGAGTGATGATTTTGCGGTGAAAATCTAGTTGGAGTGATTCTTGGTTGACATAGAGAATTCGTCATGTAGATTGAACGTATTGTGATTTGTGATGCTGCAATTGAAACCCTCAAAACCTTTTGTGTTGTAGTTCATTAAAGGGAAACGGTTTGAGATTTTATCCCACATAAACAGTATTAAAATCTTTGTTCGTGTTACATATTTGTCGTAACCTTGTCGATCTGCTCATGCCTCAGAACTAACTGATGTCCTTTGACCGTCTTGCTCTAGGAAAACATAGCACTTAGTTCGAGCCGTTTTCGTGGTCTGTGATGCCATATTCTTTCTGCCTTTGGTTCTATCACAGTTTATGTTGACTAAATTTAGCAGAAGAAGAGCAGACGATGCTCTACAGAAGACGGTGCGTCCACATGAACATGAAGTTACTGATTCGTCTAATGATAATTCGACTGATTCTGAAAGTATTCGCAGCTCGACTGATGCTCAGACTCAGCTGAAAACAAAAGGGAGATCTGGGAGCTACTGCCTGTCTCCAATTCGAGACTCTACACTCGATGCATCCAAAGAAAGCACCCCCGTCAAAAATATCGAAAAAAGAAAGTCAGAAAATAGTCGAAAGTGTTTCAAGAAGAGGCGCAAGTCCAAGGTTTCCATTGCGCAGTCCTACGATGTGTTAGATGCAGAAGTTGAGAGCGGACTCAATAAAAGAAAGAGTCGGTCTGTTTTTTTTGGTAATAAAAACCGTACGCCCGATCAGGATGGTCTTCAAGCTGAGGTTTCAGCGTCACCTGACAATTACGCTCCTCTTTATCGCAAAATAGGCGAAGACGAAGCATCGGGCTGGATCCAAAGGCGCCGGAAGAATACTAGCGCTTCTTCGGTGTCGGAGTTCGGAAGTGTGTACGAAACTTCTTGTTCTTCGACGACCTGTAGCTCGTCTCCTTATTTGGCACATCCTCCAGACGCCCATTCTCCTGAAATCGTACAGGAACAGGCGCAAAGAGGGCCGCTGGCCGTTCCTAGTGTCACCATAGATGAAGTGATGGACACCATCGGTGGACTTGGAAACGCGTTACAAGTGGACACCAACGGTGGCCATCCAGTTATATACAAACTACCATCTGTGTCGACGGTTTCTCATCTTCTTTCACCCGAAAGTGCTGCTAAAATTGGCTCCCCTCATGACTCAGGACTCGGATCTAGCACAGACTGCTCCCCTGCCAGGCCTGACTCGAATTTATCTCGCTTTGACGCCGTCGAGTGTCAGAGCTCAGAGTCCAGAGCCCATTCCCCTGGACGTTTGTTCCCTTCCCATTTTGAAGGAAAAACCAAGAATGGAGTGTACATCAAAAGCCAAGGCTTCCGACCGAACATCAGGCAGTCTTTCATTATCCGAGACATGCACAATTTGACTCGTGATGCTACAGGGGAGGATGCCGAAAAAACTCCGTCTGAAAGTTTTTGTGCGGTTTCTAAAAATGCAATCGATCTCAGTTTCCTCGAAGGAAAAAGCTTGAATGAAGTATCTTCGAAGTGGTTAATGGACCAGAAAAACGGAAATAAAGTGCCGACCCCACGAAAGCGAAGACAAACTCTAACGAAAGTCAAGGAATCTTTAGGGTTATTGTTGCCCACCAGAGCGTCTAGATCATCTAAGAAGCTTCCCAAAAGCGATGTCCAAAACACTGCTTCGGACAAACCTTCGCAGCCCAATCCATCATCAGCAGCTGCAAAGGAAGGCCGATTTTCCATGCGTTGGTTCCAAAGGAGTAACTTGGAAGGCAAACCTAACGACAACTTTTCTCCCAATGGACACAACAGCGTCATTCATTCTGACGACCTTAAAAAAGCCGGGGATCATTTCATCAGAGCGCGGTATAGCGACTCGCATGGCGGAGGTGTCGATCATTTACCTTCCACAGGAGATCCGTTCCGGCTGCTCCGCATCCAAGAATTTGACGGCAATTCTCACACGTTCGAGACGGCAGCGCAAGTGCATTGCGCCTCGTACAAGAAGTATGCTCCTTCGCGCTTTCTTCGCAGCGGTGACGATCAAATCGAGTGCGTCAGCACCACCTCCAGTGAGCAGTTCTTCACCCCCGGGGGCGCCCTGCTGCAGATGAAGGCGGTGCCCAAAAAGGGTATCCTCAAAAAAGCGAGCAGTGTCGATTCCAATGAGAATACGTTGACTGAAATGCCTGAGAAACGGAAACGCAACGTTGTCACCTACGATCTTCCTCTACCCGAGAGAGATGGTGGAGACGCTGACTACGATTCCATTGATCAAAGTCGCTCGTCATCTGAATTGAATAAGTTTTCGTCGAATAGTCAAGCTCAGCCAACTCCAAATGTGCCCTACGCTGAAGTTAACTTCAAACACCAGTGCTCTGATGCCAAGCTTTCTGAAGAAATGTTGCGACTCTCCCCAAAGGATAGCGTGGATGCTCAGTATTTCAATCAGTTACAAAAATTGTACAATATGACTTACGACAGCACATGTACTGAAGTTGCCGACCCTCTACGATGCAATCCAAACTTTGTGACTTGTCACATGCAACAATATTGGAAAGACATTTGGGGCATCGATAACACTTCTCAGGCAACTACAAACAATCATGATCCAAAGTTACTGGCACCGAATCAACGAAGAAAAGTTCAAGGAGATCTGAATCGAGCTCAGTTTGAAGGGTTGGATTTGTCATCAATCTCGTCGAGAGGTAGCATGTGTTCAACAAAAGCTAGCTTCGACTGCATTCGGCTCAGTCCTTGCAGTAACAACCATCGTCCTCCTGTCACTCAGTTTGGTACCATGGACAATTATAAGTCGCAGCTGCCTAATGCGAACAACAAGTCAGTCGCGCCTATAACTGACCGACTGGCTGGTGACGGAGTATCACTGATTTCAAACTCTACCCTACGCGTAAATCATACGGAAACCTCCCAGGCAAATCCGAATCAGGTTCCGACTAGTACTGGTCCTCAATCGAGGAGTGCAGACATCGATTGTGCAACGACTGGGAAGAAAGGAAAATTTACCTTCAGATCTGGAATACCGATATCATCGAGGATGAAAAATTTTAATATATTCCAACGAGCTGATAGTGAGCAGACCAGCTCGGGATCCGATACGTCTTGTGTTAATCGGAGAAGCTTCGGGGACACATTTATCTCGCAGAAAAGGAACGGAAAACTTCTGTACAATAACCTCTCTAACGCTGATGCAATATCACACAACACAGAAAACGAAAGCTCGCAGAGCAAACTCGTCAACTCTGAAGGAACAAATATCAGTCCTATCAACGTGACGCAGAATTTCCAGATCCTCGAAAGTTCCATGAGCAAGACTGAGGAACTTAATAATTATGAGAGCTACTGCATCGTCGAACCAGCTACGTCTGCTGTCATTAGAACAGAACTAGACGAAAAACAACGGACAGCTTCCGCCGAACGAAATCCGTCTTTGGCCAAGAACAACAGCAGCATCTCTTCCACTGTACAGCGGCCGCTCCGTCGCCCTTCGGTAAGTTTATGAAGCCCAAAGTTTCTTTGGAGCTCGTCTTTTCGCGCACTTGCATGAACGCTAATTGCACGTTTCATTTGCAACAAGTACGGGTAATAAGTTTTCAAAAAACGTGCCATCAGTAACACCAATAATACGATGCAGGGAATAACGTCATCCAGTGTACATACAAGCTGCGATTCGTTCGCGAAAGTAGTGTGTACGGTGCAGAATGGCACCGATATTTTATGTTGCTTTTGCCAGCACCGCGCTCGCGCGCTGCAGCAGTGTCATGGTCCTCTGATTTGGAAACCAAGTAGGAAAAAACCTTTGATATTTTCCGCAGATGCTTCGCTTGAGGAATTCCTTAACTGTTCTGGGAGTTGCCCTGGCCTTTAGTGCTACACCTACAGTATTACTGCACGTGAAGCTGAGCGCTCTTAACAGATATTTTTGTTACTTCATAGAAAACGGATAGTCGCAACGAGAAAGTTGTCAGGAGTTAAATGTGCAACTGGTAAATTGAGCTGCACTTGCGGGTTTTTCACTGCAAAATTTCTCTCATTTATTTAGACCTTTTTCCAATAACGTTGTTTTATTTCTGTGTTTTCTCTCCAAATGTATCCAAATTAGTAATTTTGAGCTACTCATTAGGTTATCGTTACTTCATTAATTACGCTTAAACTTTATAATTTTTTACATTAATGTACCGTAAATTAAAAACCCTCATCTCCACATAGGTTGCCCTTGAAGCCTTCTAACTTTTCTGACGCACAAGGGGTGTATGTTCTGGGTCTAGTTTATTCTGACATTTCTCACTCAATTGAAATGCCCTGTCCGATGTGAGTTACTTGGGGTACATAAATGTTTCGTAAGTTTGAAAGCTGTCGATGGTGATTTTGATTCGTCATCACTGAGCGAGCTACGGCCACCAGAAACACTTTGGCTCGTGCAGCCAATTAACATCGGAGACTAAAGGACACAGCTGTGTTCGGACGACACAGTAAATAAAAGTTAGCTATTGGACTGTAAGATTTCATTCTTTAATAGGAACAGTGGATGAAATTTTCCAGAATGCAATTTCTAGAAAATTAAGGGGGACTAAAAATTCTGACACGGCTTGTTTCACGTGACACACCAGCGACACACACAGCGACACACACAGCGACACACACAGCGACA
>VOMN01046082.1:0-35601 GCA_014899125.1 Orchestia grillus | reverse complement strand
AGATGCTATGAGGAGGCCATTGACTGATTCAGTAATCGCCTGCTCGATTACTTGTACATTCAGTTGTCGTACACGTTCATGTACCACCAGTCGTATCAGCAGCTGTTGTAAATGTACATGTACGGCTGTACCACCAGTAATACATACAACTAGTTTTCGTACAAGAACATGTACCACCCGTCGTTCCACCAGTTTGTGTACAAGCACATGTACCACTAGTCGTATCACCAGTGGCCGTAACAGTACGAGTACATATGTACTGCCAGTCATCGCCTACAAATACAGTCGTCCTCGTAGGGAGCGCCAGATCGGTTCTAGTAAACAACCGCTCTACAGTTATCTCCGAATAGAGCGTTAAATCGTTTCCAACAAACCACCGATTTACAGTCATCGCTACAAAGAGAGGTATCAATTAAGAGAGCATCAAATATTCTTGCCATAAGAAGCAAATGATAAGATAAAGCGGTTTGTTTGCTAGCGCTTTATGCGCCATACATTTCTTTTCGAGGGCATCGCATTATGGGACATACAGATCGTGCCGTTGCGTAAACCTACGGTCTAATGCACACGTTTTATACGATGTACGACCACTATTGAGACTGATGAAGGAGCGTCACCACACTCACTGACTCGTATAGGACGTCGACAGTGACCGTGTGAATGCAACTACCACGGCCACCTTATACCTCAGGATAAATAGTCCGTTAAAGGGCTAAGAAGAACTCTCTGTTTCTGTTACGAGTAAATCTCATTTGCGACGTTCGTTATGATACCTTGCGGGAAACTTTCGTTCCGCGTCCTTGGAATGTTGCGGACTGCGAGTCTACCGCTTGCCCGAAATTTTTACCTCAGTAATACGACTATGACGGATACAGGCCTTTAGAAATTAATGGATGTCCTCTTCAAATTAGGATCTCGGCAGGCGTTCGTTTTTAGAAGGTTTCTCGAGATACATCACTGTCATGCTCGTCAGACTCAGCCCGTGAGGGTGTGCTCAGACTTGTTATGGCTAGGAAAACCAATATCAACGACCAAGATACACTGTAAATGAATGCAGTGTGCACAGAATCTCGTTATAGAAAGAAAAACTAATATCTATCATCAGCCAAGATACAGTGCAAATAGATGCAGTGTGCGCAGAAACTCGTTATAGGGAGGAAAACTAAAATTAGCAACCAAGATACACTGTAAACGGATGCAGTGTGCACAGAAACTTGTTATAGGGAGGAAAACTAATATCAGCAACCAAGATACACTGTAAATGGATGCAGTGTGCACAAAAACTCGTTATAGGGAGGAAAACTAATAGCAGCAACGAAGATTCGGAGTAAATGAATACAGAAACTTGTTACAGATAAGAAAGCCAGTAACAGCAATCAAGAGACACCATAACTACATGCAGTGTGCTTGAAACTAGTTGTGGTCAGCATAGCCTATAACAGCTATCTAGGTACAGAGCAAACGTACCGATGGGCCCTGGAATTTGTTAAGGCTGAGAAAACCAATAACAGCAACCAAGGTACAGTGTGCTGTGCTAATTAGGTTGTAGATCATTTTAAGTATTTCTAAATACAAAAAAAAATGAGTTAGGTAGCTCTGGGCTGAATAAAGTTTGACACTGTTCTTTGAATCTATTTCTACATTTGGAGAATATATGGAAGAAGAAAAATCAAGACACGAGGATGTTAATTAATGGAAAAAGTCTTTACTAAATATGGCAAATAAGGCCTGTTATAATCCCGAATGCAATGCATACTGACAGAAGTGTTGTGTACGAGTATGTCTGAATTAACCGTGCTGCAGTTAGCCTCAAATAAGGTCCTAAATTGATCAAAGTCTTAGCCGATTTCTCATTTTTCAAGCTTATGATTTTATATGACATCCAATAAAGTTGGGGCTGTTAATGTTTATTTCGTTTAAAGAAATGATCATTACCCAACAGCATTTTATCCGAAGCAATACCAGCCCGGTCAGTTAAAGTCTATTCAATTCAAAAATATTAATTGTAGTTTAAACATGATTCCACGTTTGTTTTTCTGCAGTAATCATCTCAAATTAAGACGAGAGTAACAAATCCTCTTTATTTTAGATGAATTTAGTTCTCAGTTCACTTTATTGCACTTTTACCGTGATTCAACTATCTCTTAACACTAAAAATATCGTTACGACCACCTAGCAACCGATGGTTCGGTATTATAATTCATCTTTGACATGACGTTTCAATAATTTCTTCACACTCATTTCACCTTCTTACCCACGAGTGCTCTGTTTTGGCTGCTCATGATCCCCCTACGACTAGCACAAGCGAGGGCTACTTTTAGAAAGATGTAATGCTTCAATTGTACGTCTCCACATCCAGCAGTCTCTCACTGGCCGTTCTGACAACAGGTATAGTGAGATCTTTAAATTTCCAGCGCGAAGGTAGCGATTATCTCATACTGTGCCCTGAGGGTCGTACCAAAAGTACGAGTGTGGCGGTTAGGTATTTCACCTTGAGATCACCTTCATTAAACTACCTATTTTCTGTCGAATACTTGCGTGTATTGAATTTCCGGTTCCGTTCGTGGAAGTATTTGCAACTAGGTGTCTCTTCCTCGTCAAAGTTGTGTCATAAAATTACTGCTGAGTGTCCCACCCAGTGAACGTTTCTCCAACTCGTATCGCCTAACGTGACCATTCATCGATCATTGCTCCGTCACTGTCAGTGTCAGTGAGCTTTACAGGTGACTTCTATCCCTGCTCATCGAGCAAAATTATGTCAATGTACGAATAGTGATTGAGGATTTTTATCAATATACAGGCATTTGATACTTTTTTGGACATGAGGCACAAAAAATTCTACACTACTAAAATTAAATCTCATTATTATTATGCCTGAAACTAAACAGGTAAGGAATAAGGAGCTACACCATCTGTGTTGACTTATCATTTTTCAAACTTCCATTTTTAATATTATAGCACGCTCGCCCCACCAAAAATGGCTGTACAAGTGATACAGACTGCCTTCTCTGCCAGCCTCGTTGATTGGGAACACGTACCTGACAATCCAGACCCGGGAACTTTTTCCCATCTAATTCCTTAAGATGGCCGAGAAACAAAATACATAAATAAACAGGCCAAGCGTGTTATTAGGCACAGTGAACATGATGTGGATGGTATTATAGATACTTAGGTAAAATTTCCAAGCTCTTAAAATTCATAAACAGTTTGTTCATTATTGCTTTAGAGAGACAACGACGAAATGAATTAACAGTCACGAAAAGAAGCCTTCTTTAAGTTACTGAAGTTACTGAAGAAGCTTTATAGAAATAGAATAATTGCATCGAACTGGAATTTTCTCCTACCTAATAACAGAGGGACGGACAGACGCGGCTCCTATTGTTGTACTAATTTCTTCATTTCTAAACTCCAGAAGGTCTCCTTCATCAGTGCTTCTTCCGCGCGTTTTTGTTCGATCACGAGTTACGTATGGATTTCAAATTGGCGTTCTCAATTTTTTCCATATTCGTATGATGTATTTTTAGCGTGAGCTGGATCCTACTGCTTACCATCGAGTGTAGCACAGATGTCATCCTCATTTAAACCGTGCCAATCTCGGCCTGAAGAAAGCAATACGCATCCCCATTGTTGGTAAAAGTTGCAACTCATTCTTTCTAATGGAAACTTGACACTGTTTGTCTGCATCGGCCTGCCCCAAAAAAATGGGATGACAAACATCCTGCTGTAGGGCAGGATGTTTCTTCACTCGAAATCAGAATATTCGGAGTACAATACGAACCTTTTTATAAAAACGAAGAGTGATGCATGATGATAATACACGAACTTAAAAAAGAATGTTGACACAAATGCTCTATTAAAAATTTATTTACGCCACGTGTGTATATCGTTTCCTCTGCGAACAGCACCCAGTCTAACTTTTCAGCCGAGTGCATCTATGGTCATCTATAATATCTATAATTTCTGACACCCAGGTCAATATATTTATCGATTATTTTATACATTTATGTCTAAGTTTACAAAGAACTAAGATATTAGGTGCCCGGTGGGTGGGGGTGTGCATCTATGGTCATCTATAATATCTTTAATTTCTGACGCCCAGGTTAATATACTTATCGATTATTTTATACATTTATGTCTAAGTTTACAAAGAATTAAGATATTAGGTGTCCCGTGGGGGGGATGGGGTTGTGCGCGAAGTTCAAGACCGACCGACCTTCGTTCGTGCGCAGTTGGCACCCAGAAGACACCTCTCTCGATCGTTACAGAAGCGTCTTATTGTAATGGCGTCCTCGGCCGCGGCGGGGGTGAGGTGGGTGCTCTCCTCTCACTTCTCATTTGTAGTGGAATTTGTTCGTATTGGTCGCCCAGGGCCGAGACATAAAATATAGTTTTCCTTTTTTAACGAGTGCCATGTGCAACCGTAACATAATTTGTATAGCGTTGATTGAGCTTTTCAAAATTTAAATGTGACATAGGACCGTCACAGGATATTTTAGCTGCATATCGAAAGAATGTGTAAAAAAATATATTTATGATTTTGCTGTATTAAGTGTTGACCTTTATTTTAAGCATAAAGTCATTAGAACGAGCAGTGACCCAAATCTATATGAAAAAATTCTGCTCAATGAAGTCCTCATGATCGGGTTTTGAGGAATCGTTATAATTTAGAGTTTTTTATTACTCAAGAGCTAAGTTTCATCGTAGCGTTCTCTGTGCATGTATTACAATTTAGAATTCCCTTCTTTCGAATATACATCCATCAAAATCCCTCACACAATACATTTAAAACGAATCTTGAGGGCTACCTTCTTTCAAGATATTGAAGGAACGTTTATGCATATCGACCTACGACAAAAATCGAAAAGTATTCTGACACGAGCATGCATGAGGTCTTTTATTTCAAATTGCTTTCTATTACCATGTATGCTAACCATAGCTCGTAATTTTAAGCTATTTATTTAGCTATCGCATGTGATCATAGTTCGTATACTACATACACATTTAGCGAAAAATAATCTAGGTTTTTTTTAACAAAATGTAAGCTCCACGAAAAAAACAATCAGTCACCTATAATTTTTCCAGATCCATTGTATTATTTTTCGAGCTCCTTCCAGGGATGACAACTGCCGGGTTCATCGGTCAGGAGCTCTCATTAATTGGCATGACGTCATTCAGAATATGTTAGGCACTTAGATTTGCCAGCAAAGTCCCCAGACATGAACCCAATAGAAAATTTGTGGTACCACCGAAAACGACAAGTTAGACGTAGCATCCACGACCGTCCACGTACTATGTATATATGGCCGCACTACGAGATCAGTGTTGATGCAAGAGTGGTTTGAAATTGACCAGGTGTACATTGCGACCAATATTCATTCTCGTGAAGATCATGCACTATTTTATAAGCAGGTGGCCCATTTTTCTCCGAGCAGCTTACCTTAGATTAAAAATCCTCTTTCTCTACATACATTCCTCCTATGTACGTAGGTTGCCCTTGCAGCTTAGTTCCAGTACCTCCTTTGGCTTCACACGCAGTGTATCTCCTAAATCTAATTTATTTTCTGCAATTTCTCACTTGACCGTGATACTCTGTTCATTGTAAATTAGTTGTGGTATATACATGTTTCAGATATGTAAAACCTAAATTCGGCTTCGAAATTAAGTCAATTCTTACGAGCCCTTGTCTGTTCATTCTGAGAATGTTACCCTTGTTCATTCTTAAACATTTGAAATACAAAATAAACGTTTTTATTCTCACCCTGATGTTCATGAATGCGCGTTTGCTTGTGTTTGGTGATATATATTACACACTAATACATAACACATACGTCAGGTTCGTTTAACATTTCTTATCATCGCGAATTCAACTGTCAGCTGTAGTTGATGTCAACTGTCAGCTGTAATTGATAGAAAATCTACAAATACGCAGTAATTTAGCTGTTAATGCGCTTGTTGTATTTACACAACTTTTTGCACTTAGTTTGGGTGTGTTGATAATGTGCTATGAATGTTTGTATCCTCTTCGCTGCATGGAGCATTTGAAAAGCAGCATCGCAAAAGAAATTCGATTCATGTTCATGAACAGTAAAATCAGCACATCAAAAAGCATTTATGAAATCAATATCAAGAAGATTTTATCAAGGAACTTCATGTGTCACCCAGGTATCAGTTCGCTCTTCCAAGATATTGTCACTGACTTTTCATCAATAGAGCTCTAAATTTTAGTAATGACCGTTCAATATTTATCTCCTTATAATTCATAAATTTCACATCTGATTCTGAATTTATGGACCTATTATAGTAATAATTATAAACCTGCACTAAAATTCTCTGTTTATTCTCTAGTTTGCACTCTTTTAAATGAAGTGTGCCCTCTAATCAGGCGACCACCCAAGCAGCCATTCACAAAATCCTCACCGCCACTCGTATTCTTCGTAGTGAAACGAATTCGAATCTCAGTTACACTGATTTTTACGGGCATTCGTACCCAATGATCCCTAAGCGAAGGCGGCTACAGATAGCAAGACCTCTCGACCCTCCTTCCGTAACTCACTGCGGGCCGAAAATTTTCCATTAGCATATTTTCTCCGGTCATTGTAATGCGTGCTTTATTGGGGCACATGTACCCAGCGACCTCTGAACCAAGCCTGCCTCAGTTCACTGTGCAGAAACGCATCACGCGGCGGCGACTCTCGAACTAGCAGCGGGCTGCCCGAGCCTCACAAGATTTACAGCGTAGATATAACGGGTTTAGGGGGGCAGGAATTACTCCCGTTGGTAAGAAGATGCAAGTTTGTCCGACGCGATCAAGATGGATAAGTGCTAAAGGAGTTCCAAGAGATGCGGGTCTCACTTAAGAAGACCAATGCATTGTAATTTTTCTACTCCAATGCCGTGCTCCCGGAAACTGCCTAATTAAAACCCCTGGGCCAAATGCCGTTGAACTTTCAGCTCGTGGACTTGTGTTGCACTGCATCCACCACGGCAATTCATTTCCAGGCGATTGAAGTGTGAGCTGCATAGAGTACGAACCCTTTGGTTTGAAGTAATTTGAATGCTGTTTTAATGTCCTATTATATACCAACATGCTCTGACAAAGCTTTCTTCACAAAGTAGAGACCCTTGCTTACAGTTTAGTTATTGCACAAGAGCAAGTAGAAAGTTCACGAATTTTTTTGGTGAACTTTATGAAAATTCGCTATTCCAAGATAATCAATCAGGATTGAATATAACCGAGCCATATGCAATGTCTAAGGATTTTGCTATCTTCATACGTTATTCTTGATTTATATGTGAAATTTTATGCAACGTCATTTTTTTATATTGTTGATCTCCCACTGCGATAGTCACAAATCTCTCAGATTTTCTTTATCATCTGGAAATTGCAGCCTCCTGTCGTAGACGTCAGTTCTTTTCTCTACCTATGCCAAAAACTTCGCCCAAAGATTCCACAATCCATGCTTCTTTCCACTGAGGTTTTACTGTTAATTTAATTTTCAACGTCATTTCAAAATTATCATTTTCTTGAGCTTAAAATGTGGTCTCTCCAGAGGAAGGCCGTACTCCACAGGGGTTTGTGAATGTAGAACTTCCGGTGACCATCAGTAAGTGAAGACTTAATGACGCACCCTGCTGGTGCTGCTGACGCACCCTGCTGGTACCGCTGACGCACCCTGCTGGTCCCACTGGCGCACCCCAAACATTTTATCTTCGTACAAGCGTCAGGACTTGCTGCTTTCAGTGCAAAAAAAACTGTTTTTATGTTGCTTCTTTTGGAATAAGTCCGATGGTTTTTATTTCTTTTTCTATTCGTCAGAAATTGATATTTATACTCAAGCATTTTTCGCGTGTAGAAATAGAATCAGATTATAAATCACATTCATTCATCTGTGAAACATAAATGTGCATCTCTGCATCCACAAAATTTTTTAAAGATGATTACGGACTTATTTCTTCCGACTAAACTCGATGCAAATACCAAAATTTCTTGAGCTACAGTTGAATTACTACAGATATAAATGCTATAAAAAGTAGTTGCACTTCTCTCTCAATTCAGTTCCATCTGCCGACAACGCTATCAAGACACGTTTAACGCTTCATCTCCTATCAGAGGCTCGATTAGTCAGTCTTTTATGTTTCCTGATCCCATTCCAAAATACAGGTTAAGAGACCGTTTTACGTTAGTCCTACAATATCCAAGAAATGGTAATATACACCAAGTGCCCCTCACCCCACATCAATACAAGGGTATATGAACGTTAAATATTCAGAAAACGACATTAAAATAGGAGTAAAAGAACGGCAAGTGCCCCTCACACCTCATCAAAATAAATGCAAATAACGTTCAGTGCCCCTCCCACAGTACAAAAAAAATAGATAAATGTTTAATACCCTCATAGAACATCGGACGAAAGGTACATGAACGGTCATTGTTTCAGATCCCACGACTTTCCCAAGTCTCCTCATCAAGTTCTCCCTTCCGGCGCAGAGCAAACTGTTGCGTTTGAAAAGAGAGTTTCGTTTGTTTTACTTTGCCCGGCGTCTTTTGATGCAATCGATTTAGAAAAATTTATTACAATGCACCTCGGACCTGGGGTCACCCTAGAAGGTTGCGGTGCCATTGAAATAATTCTACTCAAATATTGGTCTATGATAGACTTGCTCCAGTCTACACCGACAGCGCGGCACCTGAATATACGTTAAAAAAGAAAACTCACTGTTTTTGGGAGGAAAATATTGACGAGTAATGTTTGAAGAACTGACTACGAATTTACTACCATCTTACTTCAACATCTGGGGAAATGACGGGAAACATGTGACGTGACAATGTCAACGACAAAGTCTATCAAAAAAGCTAAAGTTATATAATGAAGAGCTCTTGTGCCGTGCAGAGATTCCGTAAGGACATCGCCGACGCGACGAACGTAAGTCAGATATTAGGATCGAAGTTGAAATGGGCGTCTTTCAGCTAGGGAAAAAGCCATTACCCCACTTACGATTCCCTTGGAAGTTAATTCGTTCTGAAAACATTTGAAACGTAGTCAGTGAATGCAAACCCTTGCAAATGCTTAGGGTTTAGGTGAATTTGTTTCATGTTCGAAATGCGCATTATTGAAGAATCGAACATTTGTGTAGTTGCAACAATATCACTCACCATTTATGAGAACGGTAATGACTTTAAAAGAGTACAATTATACTGTTGAGACTATACAGCAATGACATAGACATAAATTCTAGGGCTGAACATTATAAATCCTGTACTGCTAATTTTCTTCATGTTACTACTACAAACGTATGAAACAGGAAGACACGACAATACGGTCAATTGCACGTGTATTATACATTCGTACGGGCACTGAACTGGCTCAAGCTCGGAGGGCTTGGAACTAAAATAGTTAGCATGGTTTTGCAAAGCATCTCGTCCCCCATCATACTAATACAAAAGTTCATTCACTCTCTTGTTTCGTGGGATTTTTTAAAAAATTGCTGCCATTATTCTTAGGCAGCACCTTTTGAATGCCGTTTCTACGTTGTTATCTGCAATTGAACGAGTTAAAAACATTTTTTTAACATGAATCTACAGTTCCTCTTTCACACAACTTCATTACACACTCAGGCACACAGACGCGCACACTGACAAAAACACACAAATAAACACCAGGGATGTACGCCGTTGCAAACAATGACGGTCACAGGACACTTCCGCCACAGTACACCTATTAACTGGGGGGGAAGAGCTGGGAAAACTGGATAAATGACTCCATTTCGGACAACTCATTCTGAATGTTAAGCAGAATTTTGCAGTAATTGTTTCAATGACTACAGAGCCCACCCCATTTTGGGATAATCTCGTGGAACAATTGCAGAAATTTCCTAAAGTCTCCTGGTTTATAACTTGTACTCTTCTACCCTTCGTAACTTTTGTTTCTCGTGCTTTCCAAGTTTTCGTGTACGTAAAATTGTAGATACCCGTAACTGTCTATTACTAAATTGCCGTAGGAGTATCATTTAAAATATAACTGGAATTTCACACGAAAAATGGCTTATTTTTAGTTACGCACTTAATTTTTCTTGGTTGCATTTACAACACCAACGGAACCAATATTGCAACGAACTGTTGCAATTCCTGTTCACGAGAACAATATTAAAACATCTGATGTCGACATCCACAAGGTGATACCAAGAACGAACGCCTTTCAATTTACATTTTTTAATTGAACCCAAATATGTATGACTGTCTGGTTGTTAAAAGAAGTAAGAGCTCTCACACCTATGGTACGTTGACTTCGCCCTAGCTCGACTAGCGGGATTTTGAGCGTAAACGTTCATGGTAGATGATGTTATGTTACCTGTAATAATTAGCTAGGGTGTTACCGATGCAACGGGAATTGACTGTTGTTTTATTACAATTGATCGTCACCTTGCAAAGAAGGAAGGAAATTTCGATTCAATATTGCAAGATGATCCAAGTACATACAATATTGCTAGATGCTAGAAACACAATATTGCAAGATATTCCAAACAATGTATAGCGAAATGTTCCAAGTACAATATTGCAAGATGTCCCAAGTACAATATTGCAAGATGTCCCAAGTACAATATTGCAAGATGTTCGAAACACAATATTCTTGCAAAGGTACGAATTAACCAGCTTAAATTTTCCTTTTTTTTCAGGAAATGCCGTTGGCTGAATAAACAAGCCGCTCTCATTCTGTTATTTATAGCATTACATTTTCTATTTTCCTCGAACTGAATTTAAATAACTTCAAACCCATGACCACTTCAATTTTTTTAAGCTGAAGTTCAAGATTCACAATAACTGTATTCATTTACAGTAGAAATGGCCCGAGTTTCACTATAATTCATATTTACCGTTCGAGACCGACATTTCACGTAGTCAATCCGCAAAACGGCCATTGGCGGGAACCATCACGCACCTCACGCCGTGGCCCCCTCAGGACCGCCGTCAGAGGCCTGCTACACTTGAGCCTTTCCTGGACGGACGGATAGGCAGGTCGCTGCGATCGTCCTCCGTTGACGTGAATATTCCGCGTGTGATTACCTATTCCGCACTTAAGTGCCGGTTATTGTGGCTAATGGAATGCATATGTATTCAAATCAATAAATTTTGTACATTGAGTCTGATATCCGTTTAAAGCGCCGCTACCGTAAATTTCATCTGAACATCCACAGCACGTCTCGCTGGATCGTTTTTTTCAAAAAAACGTTGGTCATTCTTTTTTCGATTTTTTTATGCGAGAATTGATAAATGTTGAACTCATTATCTTGAAAAATTTACTCGCCTACGCATCTAATTTTGACATATAAAACAGATAGAGTTCACATTCTCTTGGTGGGAAGAAATAACTACACATTCATTTAAGACATTCGTACCACCTCGTTTGCACATCAGGTGTTTGTTATAGTTCCCGAACTCGATGAAAGGAACTTTATTTACGTGATCTAGAGGAATTTTACATCCTCGCTTGAACGCTGAGTTGAATACACATAGTACCGAGTAGGATCCACAGAGTATTGGGTGGAAGTATTGATCGAAATATACAGAGTACGGAATAGAACGCACAGAGTATTGAGTGGAATACACAGTGATGAGTGGAATTCTCAGAGTATGGAGGGGAATACACTGAATATTGAATGGAATCCATAAAGTATTGAATAAAATACAACCTAACGGAACTTCACACTCGCCCCTACGATGAATTTTACAGCCTTACTTTTAAGTAAACGAGTACCTTTAAAGCAGGGTGAGGCATGGCTCTAAAAAACATTCGTTTCCAAACTTTGGCGTTCATGTAAAGAATTCGGGCGAGTATCATTGTTCTTTGCACGTTGGCGAAGCGCATTATCCTGATGGAGATGCTCCAGCCGAGCCGTGGGAGATCCAGAATAGCCTCGATGATATCAGCGAGTGCAGCTCGAAAAATTTCCGCCCGAATGATAGGAATACTCGGCAACGCTGGCGCCTGGCCATCGTCAGAGGCCTTCCGCGTATTTTTACGGGTGGAAAAGGCCAAAGTTCTGCCAATCTTCGCTCGGCAGCTCGGTGCAAACATATGACTGCACTCAAAAGTATTGGTGGCTTGGGGAAGAACATCAGGCTTCTGAAGATGCACGAGTTATGCCCTGCATTTCTTGAGAAAAGATCATCTATTCGTCGTGTTGCTCTCGGCAAAAGAGACCAAAAACTCCATTTGAATTTCAAAATGACTCGCCAGCGTCGCTTTGCCGTTGAAAATTTGTTAACCCAACTCAAGGTGTCTCGACAGAATTGAAGCGAAATGTTATAAGCATTTACTGCTTCTTCTGCTGCTAAATGTCGGAGTTTCGTTTTAAATTATTATTACACGTTAACTGTTCAATTCTGCACTTTAGGCTTCTGTATGTACACCAAAATTACACCGCAACAGTATCAGTTCAAAACATATTTGAGTGAACCGAAAATAACGTAGTTCGAGCCCTTGTATTTTGATTCATCCTTAGAAGGTACAGAACTTGGCGAGGGACAGATTTTGGCTGCATTTTGGCCTACTACTCAGAAGGCACAGACCTTATCGTGGTGCAAATAATAGCAGTATTTTTTTGCCCATAATCCACACAACAGAAGCAAAGGTCACAGCAAACTCGCGACCAGATACAGAGTATCTTTTAGTCTCCTTTGATACATTTTTTCGGTGGCTTCAAACAAAGCTCTCACAAAAATCGACGAACGTCATAAATAAATTTTACTCGTTCGAACTAGCCCAAGATTTGATCGTTAATGAAGTGGGTATTAATTTTCGTTGGAGTAATTAAGCTTTTGACGGAAAAGGTCTCTAGCGAATCAAACCTAAGGATTCTTTTAAGCCAACGTCGTAAATTACGATGTCTGAGTGACGTCCCGTATTGTGATCAGCCGAATTTGTGAAATTAATCTTTTTTGTATTACTATTTTTAGTCGAACGCAGTAATTAGTGTGACAAAGATGAACATCAGTTAAAAATAATGTTTTGCTTTAAAAAACTTTATTTCTGCACAAACGTCGCAACAAATTAAATTTTCAACCTCATGTGCAAAACTCAACGACAAAACAATTGTTTTACAGAGGAATATTATCGAAGTTATATTTTTCTTATCAACACAGAGGAAATATCCGTCCGAAAAAAGGTAATCATGAACAATTAATGAAAACAATTTCAATCAAGATATAAACATAAATTTAAGAACTTTAACTTTTGTGTTTCAATTTTGCACATTCGTGCAATAACATGGTCGGAGTATGTTCAGAACAGTTGGGAATTCTGCTTTGGATCAACTTCCTCATTTTTAGATAAACCATCAACTTCAATCAGTCCGCGACCAAAGTCAATAAGGAATGCAATCACTTGTATTCCTAAAAATCGAAAGCTACAACAGGGCAAGACACCAATAAAATTTGGTCTAAATCTCAATCAGTTCTGAACCTAAATCAGTTCCAGATTCAAATCAGTTCCAGATCTAGATTCGCTGCAGATCGAGATCCGTTCACTTCCCTTGCTTCTAAAAGACTTCTATTTGCATAGTGGCCAAAGTTTCTGCAACGACCAAATTTTATTGGATCGCATTGTTGACGAAAGAGGCGAAGTTTGTTCTCTGCTACTTGATATTCCGTCTTCTTAGCTCAAAGCGTGGTTCTGGATGGCCTTGCTACTCAGAGTTTTCTTTCCAGGTTCTCTTTTTGAACAAAAATTTCTGTCATTTCGCCTCAAGGCCCTTACAAGACCACGCGTCTTGTACAAACACGATATACTAATTCGAGTTGCAGTTGAATTTGCCTTGGAAACACGTATTTTATGCTCGCATAACTCGACTTTGAAACTGAAACTACGAAAATTCTCGAGTCAGTCATCTCTTATGACTCCATCGTCCGTGCTTCTTAAATAGGCTACGTCAATAAAAATTCTTACCTAAACCGTTCCCATGTCATACCATTCACATGAATGAATGGCTTTGAACTCGCTAATTCGAGTGAAATGTAATGTTACGCAGTGTACGTTTGGACCAGATTCCTTACTCAGCACGGTGTGTAGTACCGTGATAGAAAAAACTAATTTAGCTTCAATCTCGATTTTCATAACGTAGACGTATTCTTCTTCGTAGTTAACGCTAAAGTGAGTAGTTAAACAGCCGATGTGTCAGCTTTAAAAAGATTGAAAGATTGTACGAAGAATGTACTCGTCAATGTTGAAACAAAAAGAAGAGAACTGCACAACCAACATCTCGCCCCTGTACCTTTAAGCGAGTATCGTCACTTCGTAGAAACTAATTGGCCATTTGAATAAGGATAATGAAACAACATGGATTACATTCAAGCATCGCAAGTGAGATATCATTGTTTAGCATGTCTAAGGACATGACGACGACGTAGAGAATACATAGATTCAAACCAAAGATAAACGCTACGGTACGCCTTCAGCGCCTCTCGTACATACACTATAAACACCCTCTGCTTCATGGGCCACTGAGCCTTTGCACAAGTGATCTTCTAGTGATATTCTGATCTAAACTAGTTACTCAGTGAAACTTAGTAACTGGACCGAAGTGGATCGAAGTGGATAGAAGGATCAAAGTGGAACTTAATTACCCTAGGTTCCACTTCTATCCTGTCTTATTCCAGTGCTTTATTTGTAGCCTTCTAAGTCGTCTAATATCATTTGTCCAAAGTTCGCTAAGCAACAATGATGAGCGCCGACGTCGTTGAATGCAGGATCATTTACGACCCAAGATGCACATGTTGAAACCAAATGTGCTCGTAACTTACCCTTTTTTGATCAATTATTCGTTAGTATCAATGCTACAAAAGAGTAATGATATTTGCTCAAAATGAGTCCTTGAACATTTGCTCGGTTTAATAAATTACATTTTTTAAATGAGATCGGAAGATTATGATGCACGTACATTAGTGCATCACATAACTGTACGTCATCTGCACCCTTTGCAAGCCGCTTGTGCAGCGTTTGAGACATTGTGAATTGGTCATAATTATAGAATTTTCGATAATCACTTCACACTGATGATAGCGACTTCACCTTCCAATAAATTTCCACGACGTGTGTTTGACTGAATGAACTGGTGATGAATGCACTAGTATACGGTCGGTTTTCACTATGAAGATATCTTGCATATATGTATATACTATTCTATAGATTATTCAAGTCTTCGAGCAACTGTTTCTTATATATATTATTTTAATTTTCTAGGATTAACTTACTTAATATCTCAACGAAAAGTTTCAGTCACGTTTGGCCGCCACAGTATGACGAATATTTTTTACTCATATATCTCCCCCACGTGATTCTTGAATATCACCTCGCTTACCAAAAAATGTAAAACAAAACTTACTAAAGTGGCTTCTTGTGGTATCAGAGAGCCTCTTTTACAATGGCTGGATCCCCCTGGCACCAGCGCTAACCCTTAAAAATAATTCAAATCGAGGACGCGACTTCCGATCTCTCTGTAGTCGGGCATGCACGCGTATGAATTTCACAGGGATTAATGCCTGCAATGTTCAAGCCAAATAAAAATTGTCCCATGGGGTGTAGACACAGCCCGGTCTCAGTTCTAGGCCTGAGCACCTCTAAATTATGTTCAATTGGAGCCGTCTATGCCCAGATGTCGCGTCCTGATAGTTGATTCGGCGGGATGGCAAAAAGTTTGGAGAACTTAACCTTCGAGTCCTGGCCATATAAAAAGTTTTTCAAGCTTGTTCTCACTTTTGTAAGTGGAAAGGGACCTAGTGTAAACTGAGGTGGGACAGAGGCGTCCCTGTAGGTCCCAAAAAACTGAACTTATACGTCCCAATGCTGGAGAAGCGATGCCCAAGAGTGTGGATAAAGCATATCTGTCAATTTACATTTGTTTATGCACAGGAGAACTTTTGAGATTTGCTGTATAATTTAAGGCGTGCAGCAGAGCTCCCTCGGATTAAGGTGCGATTGCACTGTGTTATTAAGTGTTTTTTTTGTGTTCTGTTTCCAAATGATATAATTGTTTTCTCAATTGCACTTTTGTTAAATTTTCAGTAATAGGATTGATGTGAACCTCGACCTGAGAATAACTTTACTATTAGGATTCATAAGATAATTCATCTTTATTGAGAGCAGCTGATTCGCTCTGAGGAGGCTATAACCAAGTTAGAGAAAAGAACATGACAGTAATTAATTCACTCATTTGTAATATTGTGTTTTTTCGCATGAATTGCTGATCGTTCATTTACGGATAATTAAATAGAACATTTAGTGAAACAGAGATAAGATGGAATTTATGTGTTCATGATTCTCTCTTCAAGTGGCATGGCAAAAATATTATGTTTATATATTATTTTAGAAATCCTACTCAATAGTTTACTCATTCCCCTATTAAGCAATTACTTAGAATTCAATCGCGATTGAATTTTAAAATCTATTAAGTAACTCGTATTGACTTGTGAATAAATTTTCGTAAAACTTGGTCGAAAGCACTTTGAGAAATTAGGGCCTTTAATTTGTGTTCCAATACGACATCCGAATTGCTATGCATTTTTATTTGCTTGGTAATATTCAAAGAAAGTTGCGAAAGTAATGCCATTTCAAAGAAAATTTGAGAGTATTCCCTTGTAAACGCATTTGTCTAAGGTTTTATAAAATACGCATTCCAATATGTTCGTGATATTTATCAATGTTATATAATTTAGTACAATACATACTATTCATAATTCAACAGCGCGTAAAAATAATAACGATATTATTATAGGAACTGCTACAGTCCGGATGAAAGCTTCAGGCACTAAAGTTGAAGCCTGCGTATATCTGACAAAGCCGCTCCTGCTCCACCGTTATTCAAGCAAATTAGAAAGTTCCCGTAACTAGGATACAAGCTACGCTTTTACAGCGCTGGAAAACAAATTAGATGCACATAGTTTAAAAACTGAGCAGCTAGACTCCTCAGGCCAAATCTTCGAAACTGAACAGAAGTTTCTTGTCTTAGGTAATCGCATGCAGGATTTCAAAAGGTTCTTGAATTTACGTCTCAGAAAACTGAAGATCCTGCTTCTTTCTTCCCACATCTTACTCAGGTTCCTCTTGAATTTATCTGGTGGATTAAACTTTTGCGAATCTTTGGAGGTAAGAAAAATAAAGAAAATGTTTTTATCTGGTCACTGCTTTTATTTTTCCTAATAAAACACTGCTTCCCAAAAGGAAGGTCAATCTCCGGAATTATTTGGAGATAAGGAAACGTTCACTGAAGAGGGAGCTCCTAAACATTGACTGAAGACGACTCGGGATATATATTTCCGGCATCACCTGAAATGTAAAACTGAAAACCCGATGAATAATAATTAATACTACGAAACACCGATCACAAAATCCCTCGTGCTTAGTTATCAATTACAAACGGAACGTAGCCGTTCTTTAAAATATAATCAGAGATTTTATTCCATTCTCAAGTCTAGTGAAATTAAATCTATCACTTGGCCAATCGTTTTAGAACTATTTTTCTTGAAATTTGGCACTTGTGTACAATTTTAATTTGCCTGTGTACAATTTTATAGCGCTGCAAAATGGAAGGATTTCGGAACGCCTCCTTGAGTCCCAAACTTCAGATTCCGCAAGCTCATTTCCGGCGAGCGATGAGGAATTTAGGAGAATCATCCAGTGTGATTTAGGCGAAATGAATGGGTGATTTTTTCGTACATATAATCGTGTTGTTATTGACTTTTCTGTTTCATGTTTGGTTCAGCTATTCATAAGATTTGCTCCTGAACATCGCTGCGTTATTTATGAATAAATGATACTACAACTTCTCAATCTATTTCAATAAACGACGGGAGTACATTTTAATTTTTCAAACTATTGTATTTGCCTGAGGAGGTTAAGTCGTGAGGAACTTTGTTCTTCACTTTTATTCCATGCATGGACAAGTGAATGATGCACGCGTCGTACATTATATGTACATTAATATACGAATTTCAATATTAATTTAACTGGAAGAAAAATAAAGAAGATAAACTTATGCGAGCGAGGCATAAAGAAGAAAGGCAAGTTAAGATAAGTACAGTACGAGCCTGGAAGGATGGGTGTACAAGCGTAAATATGCCGGTTCGCACATGAATCGATTTCATTCAATAGGACAATGGCAAAACGGGAAGTTTTGTTGGGTAGAGACCTAAATAATTTCATCAGTGGCTTTCTTTTCAGAGCGAATCCCATTCGAGTAATATTCACTCCCGCTAATGTGAAATTTCCTTAATGAATTAATTTCGAAGGTGGATGTAGATATTGACCGAAGATTATCTCTTATAATTTGAATGCTTTTGATAACAATACAGTGCAATAATTCTATACTAACTAATAGAGTTTACACAGGGAAGTATACAGTCAGTTGGCTTATATCTACCAATCATTTTCCCTTCAAATGTTTGGAATTAAAAATGAATCGAAAAAAATCAAGAGCAAAAGTGAGAAATTGCAGCCTTAGACTGCAGTAATAACCCTGAAATGAATTAAGCTCATTTTACTTGTCTTCGAGTGACCTCTTTCAGATCAAGATTTATTGACCGAAGCTCTTAGACTCTCACTATTTGATTTATTTTATGTCTTGATCTATTTTCTGGTCTCAAACATTACGAAATAGCCGCGAGCTTCACCGGGTTCCACTAACGCAGAATTGAATCTACAAAGCAAACACTGTATCGGGAGTCAGAACTTAGAAATAATTGCGACAAAGAATGAACAATAACAAAACGAACAGAGGAGGTTTTAGATGGTGCTGTGAATTATTGCGGTGACGTATATACCGAAAAAATTTTAACTGGTTTTATGTCATTTTTTACTGGGAAAGATTTGTTTCTGTCAACCAGGACAAGTTTTGATGTAAATGTCGACGCTCCAAGGTGCAGATGCCTGCTGCAGGTGTTAGTGCTTACAAGTGTAGGCCCCTACTGCAAGTGACGGTACGTCAAGGTGCAGGTGCCTGCTGCAGGTGCCTGCCCATCCATCTCCTGTCTACCAGTTGTCCAGACCTGCACACTATCCCTGATAGGCCTCCCTTGCCTCACTATCATCAAACGGCAAATGGAAACGGTCTCATTCAACAGCTCGCGGATGTGCAAAGGCACACCATGCACACAAAGTGGTGGCACCCCAGTGTGGCCCGGGCGTGAAGGCCCAAACAGCTTCACGGTATGCAAGGTACTCAAGCTCGCCCGCCCACTCAACTGTCGGCTAATTGGTCAGAATGGAGTAAATTTCGCTTTACGTGCACCTCTCTTGGAGCTTACAGTGCACGTTTGGTTGGTAAATTTTGCGCTTAAAAGATAGCTCTGCTACCAGTGAGTGGGGAAATTATCGTAATTTGAGCTGATGCCTCGAAAAATGTTGATAGTTCAGATCACAAACAAGTTCATTCGACTGGTATAAGTGCGCTTAGTTCGAATTTAGAAAGCCTTTGTCTACTTCTGATAGCGTATCCCTCCCTTGTTTCGTCTTCTTTTTGATGTTCATTTCATATAGTAACATGTATTCATTTCACTCAATACAAAGCACATACTAGACGCAAAATATTCCTTCAAAAATAGCTTCATGGTAGATCAGATATAAGATAATTTTCCATAATATCGATTACAATTTTCGATTAATATTACTTACCGTGGATTGAATAAATTTTCCGAGGCTCTTCTCATGCAGATATTATTGCAAGTACTCATGCCTTAGTACAATAAAACCGTCCAGGTTATTTTTGAAGGCAGTTCGCGTACCTGAAACAATGGAGATAGATGAAATTAGGCAATAATTCTCGGGTCATTTCAACCCTGACGTGGTGCTGGTCTGTGCTCCATTTACTGATTTTTTTTACTTCAAGCAACTCCTCGAACTGTATCCTTCATATTTCAAGCCAGTCCCCAAATTGTACCCTCCATATTTCCAGCAAGTCCCCTGATTGTACTCTCCATATTTTAAACAAGTCCCCGGATTGTACCCTCCATATTTCAAGCAAGTTTCTGGATTGTACTTATAATTTTATCTACAATGTACATTTTTTATGTTACCGATACTCTAGAAAATGCAAAACGAATATAATTCATGATACAGACACACTAGAAAATTTACAATGTATTGTTTTTGTACCATAGGTTCCCTAAGAAATGCGTTTGATGAAATAACCACGATGTACTTAAGATACCAGACTTGAATTCAAGCAGAGATACGTAAAGGTAAAGATACTAGCCATGAATTTAAGCAGAGATACGTAAAGGTAAAGATACGAGCCATGAATTCAAGCAGAGATACGTAAAAGTAGAGACACAACAACGTATCACCGCCATTACAAGCATAACTTCAACTGAGCTAGGACGTGCTCATCAACAGCGGAAATCACGTAAATCTATGTTTTTGAAACAATTGTAATCATGTACACAGAGCACATTTATACTTGGAAATTCCTGTCAAGCACGGAATGCTTACTCTTTCTACGTATGGGAAGTTATGATCCACCCTGCATTGGAGAGCCGGTTGTGGTTGTGGCCTCGTTATGAGAACATAAGAGATCTAATTATATTCTTATTTATGGAAATCCTGGCCCGATCGCGGAAACAGACATCGGAGACACGCTCAGCCGTGCGTCGTGCTCTAGAAATTAACGTTGTGCGTGGGAGACATACATACACGGCCTCCTGCTAGGCACTTGTGTCTCAAAACATTATTGGGGTGAGCTGCAGTGATAGAAACTGTCTCTAACGGGATTTTCTCATTGTATGTATTCATTGAAGGTACGAGATACGGGTCGGAAATTCAGGTGTAAAATTTATAATTTTCAAAAGTTTCATAGATTTCAAAAGAGCTATTACCTACACCCGACCGCCCCAGAAGCAAGAAATATTGTTTAACATCAGTAATAATGTTTGAATAACGTCTCGTTATTTTAAAATGCCTGATCTATTTCAACATAAACACTGGCTTCTTTCACTGCACACAGAGAGACAGCGATCGACTACGCTCCCTATTGCTACTTCACACAACGTTTCTGCAATATACGAAATTCTTACCATGCTAACTTTGCGATTCTGTTCTCAAGTTTAATAAATTTAACGGTAGTCTAAACATGCAACCACAGCGCAAATTTACAGTCTCTCCACAGATTACGTACGCCAACGATCGAGGGATTGTACAGTACTCTCTATTGCAGTCGGTGCTTAATGTGTACACACTATTTCACGAATAGCAACGCATTCTAGGTCGCACCGCTTTCCAGTGCTGGGCGAAAGGGCCTGGCAGTTATTGCTTGCAGCGCTGCATGGCTGGAATGACGGTCCTTTTCAAGAGATATCTCCTGTGCACTTCCCTGTAGCATTCGAGCATCGCTGCGTGAAGGAAACTCCGAATGGCAGATAATAAAAACGTCCGAACTTGGACTCACGCTCTAATGAGACTGGGAGGTGCTGTGTGGCTGGTACGCGCGCTGCGTTGTTTATGAACTAATGGTACTGCAACTGCTCAATCCGATTCAATAAAATAAAGGAGTGAATTTCAATTTTTAAAATTGTGGTATTTGCTTGAGGAAGTCTTGTCGAGGAACGTCCAAACGGTCGGAGAGGGACAGGCCTGACCGTCAAATTGAGGGAAGGCAGTCAGCCGCCAGTGCCGTGAAGGTAAAAGTAGCAGGGGAAATGCAAAAAATTATGGGACGAGGTCGTCGAGTCCCCTCTTTACATTACGTATTGTACTTGCTATTACTATCCTTGCTATTAATGGATTTGCAATTGCTACACTTACTATTAGTGCACTTGCAATTACTACGCTTCCTATTAGTGCACTTGCTATTAGTATGATTCCTATTAATATATTTGCTATTACTATACATACTATTAATGCACTTGCTTCTACTTGAGATGAAGGACCGAAAATTTCCCGTAAACTTGCTCCTTTTAAAACTAAAAACCTGGCGCATCTCGATAGGTATAGCCATGAAGTTGGGTTCGCAGGGAGGCTACCAGGAGATTCAAGTCCACCACATCCAGGATTTTTGCTGACGTCGCCATGGAAGTTGTTCGTGCATCGCGGAGTGGAGTTTGGAGGAGGCCGAAACGAGAGAACTGGGAGGACCTTTCTTACCATTACTCTCCTGCTTATCAGGGAGAAAATTTTCAGGTATTGTTGGACGTGCGGGGATGTTGTTGAATGCTAACAAAATAAGAACACCAGAATGACAATTGGTTGCGAAAGTCTTATGTTGTGAGATCGTGAGCAGAGATTATGACGGGTTCTCTCTACAATTTAGCCCTCAGTTTAAAACTTCACTTCATATTTTGGCTTTACAATTTAAATATACGTGTCGCTCGTGAAATCTTCACTGATATTCTTTTTATGATCAAGCTCACTCTTGTAGTATACTAGAGTTTCCAGATTTCTTTTGGCCATTCAAGTATTACCTTTGAGCGAATGAACGTAATTTTTTCGAATAATTAAATTTGCATAGGAACTTTTCGAGTTCCTAGCCAGGTCTCTAAATTTAATGGACAACGAACGGAATATAATTTCTTCTCTGGAATTGACTCACCAGATGTACACGTACTGCAAAAGATGCTCTTTTCTGCGCACAACTTTCTCCTGAAGGGCGTTCTATTTACTAATCAGCAGAGGGTATCTTTACAGTATTTTTTGAGTAGAAGTCACACGTGAAGGCATCCAATTACTAAAAAATGGTCTAATTCGCAGGATTTTACGCCTCGTGCGAATACAACCTGCTTTCGTACTCGAGGCAATTTCTTAGAAAACCTTTGAGCTCATGTCAATCTTGTCAATCTCAGAAACATCACCCGCCTGCCGAACACGAGCTAGAACATCTTCATCTCGTATATGGTGTGAGATACTGGAGATCATACTATGAGGGATGCAAATGTGAAGTATGATACTGGAGATCTTACTATGAGGGACGGAAATGGGGAGTGGGATACTGGAGATCATACTATGAGGGACGGAAATGGGAAGTGGGATACTGGAGATCTTACTATGAGGGACGGAAATGGGAAATGGGATACTGGAGATCATAGTATGAGGGAAAGAAATGTGAAATGGGATACTGGAGATTTTACTATGAGGCACGGAAATGGGAAGTGGGATACTGGAGATCATAGTATGAGGGAGAAAAATATGGTGTGGTGTAAATCATAAAATGAAGGGCATATATGTGATGTAGTATCAATCATAATATGTGAGACAGAAGTGTGATGTAGTATAAGTGATAATATGAAGGACAAAAATGTAAAGGGGTGTAAATCATAATATGAGGGACAGAAATGTGAAGGGGAAAATAAGCCCTTCGAATGTGCTCTCTAAAAATGAAGTGTCGTTTCAGATTCATAGATTTGCTAATTGTTTCAGAATTACATTAATGTGTTCTTCACGTGTACATATACCTAGCCGGAGCTATACTGACGTATGGATCCTGCTCCGACGGGCTATAGATAGCTCATAGAACAAAGCTTCGCAATATTCGATGTTTTCATGCAAAGTTTTTATTCTTTTCAGTTCTGCTGTTGCATTAATTTTCACCCAGAGTAAGTTAACTTTCGTTTTAAATACCGTAGACTTTTGCCTGGTGCGTTACGATCGGCCATAGGACGGCCATATTGTCACAAAACCAATAAGTCTGTATCAAAATATTTCTATTTGCGTTGAAAGTGTATTGGGAGTGGGACACCCGTATGACACCCGTAAGTGGGCCACAAATGTATCGTATTTTTTATCAGTGGCAACGGGGTTCACGCGAACGCAACGGTCGGACCTGGCCTTATATAGGAGAGAGCTTCTACTCGCCCAAAATATTTTTCGTTAGTCAAAGTAACTAAAAGTCAAAAAGATTTACGTCAGAAGCTATTTCATGACAGTGACATTTAAAAGTAATCAAAGTAGCAATGAATGGAATTATTTTTTATGGCATACAGTGACCATTCCAAAAAATTCCCAATTGGGAGGAAATTTCGAAATCAAAGCGGTTAGTCAAAGAGACTTAGTTATCATTTCCTTCCGTTTATGACCACCCCTCAGAACAAAAATAACCGGGATATTTATCTTATGTGGGTAATGTACTTATTGCTTGAAATGGTCCCATCATACATTAGTTGATATATAGTTTGAAATAGTATCTTCATTTTCACATGTTAGTCACTGCCTATAGCAAAAACTATAGAGTCCGACGGGTAGGTTTCATTCATCATTTCATCTTGATGAGCTAAAACTTAAGAGAAGTTCTTGTTAGATTATATCTAGAAAATTTCAAGAAAATGAACAACAATTTGCACAATTGGAAAGTTGCCAACTCCTTTAATGATCAGGTAAACGAGACACACCGTATAAATCATTCTCTGATTCCAAATCGAACGAAGCTCAGCATGTTAAAATTTAGCAAGAGTTGATCATGAGATGTTAAGTTTGACAATCCAGTGAAGTGTGCATACCATTTGATGCCGAAGTAAAATTTCTCGCATGAGAACCTGTATTGTTGAAGCGGCTGTTGCCAACTGCATTGTTAAAAAACTCGAGCCCTCTGACCCCACAATATCAACGGCATTGCGGCGACGCGGTCGACTTTCTTCGAAAAAATTCGAAAGCTCATAACAAATTTTCTCCGCCTCAAGAACTGCATTTAAGCTACTCTGAATTGCGGAAGTTCTTTCCAAAAATGACGCAGGTTTTCAAATGGAGTGAAGCTTTGGTTTTTGTTTCTCCTAAGCCCCATTTCCTCTTTAGAAACCCAAGTTCTCCCCATCGTTGGCCACGGGATTTAGGCAGTGGTCCACAACGGCGACTTCTGTGCCTGTGTATGAGACCATGGCGCTGTATTCTAAAGTTAATTAGCCTCTCGAAAAATAATAACGAGAAAGCTAACCTTTTAGCAGGGAAGAAAGTCAATAGTTGCTTCTCTTAAAAGGCCTCGGCTGTGTTTGGACTTGGAATATGAGTACCGTAGTCCTCGCTTTTTGGTTGGCCCTTCGCTTCCAGGAAATCTTCATTCGAAATAGAATGTTGTTTCAGAGCGGCGTTTTTTGGAGAGCCGATCGTCTGAAAATGTCCGTCCGCCTTACAAAATAATTTTTTCACTTGGAGGTGAGCTAGTATTCCCTAACAGAGCCTGGTTTTGGAAATTATGGTCGATTTATTTTATGTTGAAACAATTTTCTTGTTTCTCTTACACTAGAGTAATTTGATGCACAGTTCACTGATTTTTTATTCAGGTGACATATAATGCCTTTCGCGAATAAAATTGAATTTCATCTAATGGAAATATTAACTTTTTTGTAATTTTCGCTTAGAATATAAAAATTTGGTGAATAAAACTTCAGGAGTAACAATTGAGAGGAGATTGCGAGCCCTTGAACTTTTCAGGGTGAAAACTTAGAACATTAGGATCTCTAAATGGAAAATATTCAGTGAGTCATTATATTCTCGCTGGATTACTAACTTACTCCAACATATTATTGACACCTAGCAATATTAAAAGTAATTTCATCTTTCAATTTTACAAAACTCGCAAGAACTTTTTCTTTTCTAGTAAAATGTAGGGTCAATCTGAACATAAGTCAACTGAGAAGTCTCTTCTACGAAAAATAACTTTTTCACTAATCAGTGTCCTATGTCGAAGTGTTTTATTCGACAACACTCGAGTAGTCTCACGCTTGCATGTTGCAGTCAGCGTGGCACGATCATTTCGATTCCAAAACCAGAACGCACTCTGAGGTCAGACTGAACCCATGATCAATTTTACACCATGAGGGACTTATAAAGATGCCCCATCCACGCATTAATGCAAGAAATACATGAACGCATTTCCACCGAAAATCACGCACGCGGAAACTGAACCGTCTGCAGAGAGTGCACAAGCACTGAAACTTTTTAACTCGACGTAAAAAACATAATTTCAGCGGTTCAACGCGTTCAACAAGACCAGCATGTCAATAACTAGTATCGACTCTGCGACCACACTTCGCATGACTCACTGGAGCAAGACTCCCCGTCACTCCCCATACATGGAGGGTGTGCATTGCTCTCCGCTTGGGGTTTGTTTCCCGACAGGCGTGGAAAATCGTGAGGCGTTCCCCACAGCTTGGATAATCCACGCCCATTCAGGGGCCCGCCGCTCCAAATCGCTTCGCTGCAGGTCCTGGAAGTGACACTAGCCAAGGATGACGCACGATTTACGTCCTTAATGATAGTGGAGAGCTGTAAGAATATTTAGGTTTGGTACGCGCTGTTGCATTGAACTCAGTTGCTCCATGATCACGCATGCCATGGCTATTCATAGTCAAAATCGGGCGTACGTGTGGTTCGAGACAGAACGATTAGAATAGAAAATGATTCATTAGGAATTTACTCTGGATTAGTAACTCGTAAGTTTCCTGTATCATCAGCAGTCGGCGTCACACATTACTCGGCAGTTGCAGGGCAGACTAAACGAGTCTTGAGGGCTACGCGTGAGAGGGGGGCCTCCCAGGAGGGGTGTCCAGGGGTGTGTACCCCTCCCCCTACAGTGGGTGCCCAGGGGCAAGAGTCCCCCCCCCATTGGGCGTCCAGGGGGAAGAGTCCCTCCTCACAGGGTGTCCAGAGACGTGTGTCCCACCACATTGAGTGTCCAGAGACGTAAGGCTCGTACTTCACCTGGCGTACAAAATAACTAACAACGCTACTGAGCTGCTTATCTCGTACGTCACGGTAAATGAGCAGCAAGTACGGGCACAAGAGGGAACGTGGTAGTAGATCGGTCATCGCACGTCAAAATGGTCAACTGATTGTCTTGAAAAGGGCGAGACGTTACCAAATTTTGAAATTCTTCTTAGAAAATTTTAAGTACCATTAGAAAAATTGTGCTCAAGCAACTATCCTTGGCCTTCAACCATGATAGTATAAAATAAAATTCGCATATAATAATAAATAAAGAATTCCCATATTCGTCTATAAAAATATAATGAGGAGCGTAGCAACTAGACGGTAAACTTGAAACAGCATAACGAACTAACTATAATAACTGAAAATGCCACGAAGCGACTCAGTTGCCGCACAATTTCGCCGGAAGTCTCTCGAGCTTTACGGGCCTGACGCAGGCGGCGGGCGGCGGCTGTGAGACTCGCACATCGCAGGTGTTTTAGAGGACAACTTTAGCTAATTGACAGCCGCGTCTCGCAGTCCTGGTATGGGGGACTGCCTTTTGTGTCCAGGGGGGCTGAGGAAATGGCTTCGTGTACCGAGATTTGTGTCGCTGTGCATATTTGTTGTGGATGTCAGTATGCCTCCTCATTTTCACCATGTGTGTCAGTGTACCTCCGCATTTTCACCATGTGTGTCAGTGTACCTCCGCATTTGCACCATGTGTGTCAGTGTACCTCCACATTTTCACCATGTGTGTTAGTGTACCTCCGCATTTTCACCATGTCAGTCAGTGTACCTCCACATTTTCACCATGTGTGTCAGTGTACCTCCTCATTTTCACCATGTCTGTCAGTGTAGCTCTGCACCTGTATTGTGAGTGTCGAGAGAAGTAACGGGTGATTACCAAAATACGAGTTTTTTTTTAATAAAGACGGACCTTATAATCTCGCAGTCTATATTTTGGTCACCATGAAAACTCGTGTCTTCTGTTGTTAACAATTTTTTTGAGGCTGAATTGAAGGGATTTTGCAAAAAATGTCAATGAACATGTCATATTCTTTGATGAAAGAGCTTTATTTGATGTACATATACATACATATCCCAGCGAGCTGGGTCCACGCTCTGTAGCTCATAGTTTGGACAGTTATGCTTTAATTCATATTTTAGATTTTAAACCGTTCTGGTGCAGATGAGCGCGCAAGTCCGTCGAAAAATTTGTATCTAAGCGATGAAGTTCACATTGAAACGTCCATTGATCATACATCGCAATATTCCTCAATGGAATGGGAATTTTCATTATTATGCATGAAGATAGATGGAACGTTTTAAGCTTTCTTGATACTACATTTTTTGCTGAATTCTAGATGTTGAGCTTAGCTCGGAAAAAAATGGCATGAAGAATTATGTACTGCATGTAAAAATATTAAAAATTTTTGTGTAGATTTATTTATGTATTATAGAAGCGTTGAAAAATTCCCAAGTCAGACCTCCGTCAAGTTTCTGAAGCAAAAAATTCATGCAAAATTACCTAATTTTCTGGCATATACCAGCCGTAATGCATAAAAAAGAGAGTAATTTTGTACAAAAACTGATCAGGCAGTCAACATCCCAATATTCACTTCGACGTCAAAGACTAAGCAGCTTAGGATCTATATTAGTACATCACTGTTATTTTCAGCACGAATATCCGTATTTCCCTGTGCTGACGGCCGCTTTACTCCAGATCCAAATGTTGAAGAACTGTTTATAAAATGTTCCAAGGAAAAATTCGCAGCAGATTTCAGCAGGAACAACCATACCACATGTTCGCAGAGGGGCTATGTGGCTGCTGCATGGTGGCTAATATCTCTCTTTAATATCGCTCCGAATAACACTAAAACTCTGATCATCTTCCTTGTTTGAAGCCGTGCACACTCGTCGATAATTACATAGGTCAAGCATTCGAAACTCATCTCTCAGCTTGTGAACGAAGGTTTTGATGGTTACGGTTCTTTGGAAAAAAGGCTGCTATTTTAAATCCCCGTTTGGGCCTCTAATAAATCTTCTTTATTTTTTAACAAACATCAAATACTAAATACATAATTCATTCACTTTAGTCCCGATGAGCCGCAGCCCTGATAAGCTAGAAAAACCTTTATTTAATTACCGAGAGCTGAGTTTTGAAATTCTGACCTATGTTATTACCGATGAGTGAGTGCAGATGCGAACAAGCAAGATGATCGAAGTTTCAAAATGATATGTACATAGAGATAGATGGATATATAGATAGATAGATACAGGGTATCCTCTAAAAAAATACCCATGATTATCCTAGCAGGTTTAATTCGTAAGTATTGTTAGCTGCACACTAGCGAAAATTTTAAACAAGATTCATTTCATTGCGCAGCATTGTATGCATAACACACGTATTTTACATACTATAGGAATAATCATACATTTCAACATAACTTTTACCAATGCAAGGATAATTTAATATAAATAAATTCGTTTTTTTAATTCTGCATGCCTACAATTATAGATGCAGTGGCAAAAAGTCAGACTGGGTGTTTAGTTAACTTTTAAATATTCTGTTTCATTATTTGGTGAACGTTTAACATATTCATCTCCTTCGTGAGGTCTGCCAAAAGGATAAAATAGACCGGCTTACATTACAGTCTAGGAGTATTTATTGCACTGCACTGCAATACATTTATGTATTCATGTTCAGGAACATGGGAAAATACACATATACTCACCTACAAATTGGAACATGATCCAGACGACCCGCCAAGTATGTAACATTCCTGAGGGAAATATCACACTAGATCCCAGCTTCTCCTTCAAGACACTGAGCACATATTTGTATCTGCTGAATGGTAAAATGTATGTTATATTGACAAGCTCTAGAGCACTGAAATGGAAATAACTTAGCCACGCGTATGTTTGCGTAACACTTTTGAAAAATTTAGACTGCACATATATGAGCAATTTTTGTTACATATACGTGTATCAGATGTTATTAAATTTTGCTCCCCTGAAATTTTGTATTTTCTTACCCATGTTACATTGAAACTTTCTCTTATTTTTACATTTTTAAGATCCCATAGATCACCTAATTTTACCATATTCTTTCCAAGGTGAGATTTACCTGAGCTATCAAATGAAAACCCGTGGTGTTTCATATATATGTTTTTTTTGTTCATTTAGAAATGATCATTGCGAATTACCCAATGACGCTTCATTTCCATCACGGTTTGAATATACCTGCTCTGTCTCATGCACATACAGTCTCCCACATGCATCTAGCTCCATCATCGTAAGATATGAGACTCTCACGCAAACTCTTATTTAAAATGATTCCTTGACAGAAATGCAGGCGTTGCAGCGGCAAGGCGAGAGCAGGTTTTGTGCGTGTCTTTTGTTGGGCGTTCTGAACAGCGGCTGTTCCTTAGGTATTCTGAACAGCGGCTGTTCCTTAGGTATCCTGAACAGCGGCTGTTCCTTAGGTATTCTGAACAGCGGCTGTTCCGTAGGTATTCTGAACAGCGGATGTTCCTTAGGTTTTCTGAACAGTGGCTGTTCTTTAGGTATTCTGAACAGCAGTTGTATCTCACACATTCTATGCCACAGCTGTTTTTTCGGCAGTTTCAACAACACATATACCTCAGACATTTTGAGCAGAAGCTGTTTTTTGTGCATTTTTTGTATGTATAGTCTGATGCATTCACACCGTCTGAGCAGCGGCTGTTTCCTACGTATTTTGAGCACGTTGTTTCTCGTACGCAATTTGAGCAGGAGCTGTGTATTTCTTAAGCTATTGCTATTTCGCACACATTTTGAGATGCAGCTGTTTCTTAGGGTACAGCTATTTTGTACACATTTTGATCTGCAGCTGTTTCTTAAGCTACAGCTATTTCGCAGACATTTTGATCTGCAGCTGTTTCTTACGCTACAGCTATTTCGAACACATTTTGATCTGCAGCTGTTTCTTAAGCTACAGCTATTTCGTACACATTTTTAGCTGCAGCTGTTTCTTAGGGCACAGCTATTTCATACACACTCTGAGCAGCAGCCGTTCCTGACCCATTGAGTGCAACAAAAGCTGTTCCCTCTCTAGAATTGTTGAATTGTTGCCCCCTGTGTTGAGGACAGTCTCGCATGACGCAGTTACCGTGAGCAACGTGATGCCTTTTATGGACGGACGTGAGTGGTGTTTTGAAGATCTCGTGGCTCTAACACAACGCGCAGGGACTTGAATTACGTGCCAACGTCTCTAAACAACGCACTCGTCGCGACTCGCGAGTGTGCAATGGAAGGTTGCTGAATTCTCGAGCACCCCACACACGCCTCTGAAGACGCGCTCTGTCACTCCTGCAAATTACACGTCTCCTACATATGGTAAACTACTCGCTCAATTTTGGCCCATACTCCAACAGTGTTCATGTTAGGTTGGTTCGGGGGGAGAACCCCAATGGGTATTTATTACCATTGAGGTGTACTTGGAATTTCATTTCTGTTCATTTCTGATAAGTGATTTCTAATTTTGCAGCTACACTTCGTGATGACGCTCGCGAAATAAAATTCTAACTCTACGAACGATGTTCCTTCCTCGTCACTCACTCACAAACTTGAAATATTAAGTGCATTGAATTGTGGCGAAACGGTTATGGGAAGAACAAGAAGCGTGAATAAGTTGTGTGAATATAGTGAGTAAGGTATGATTGAGGACAAATGTAGACTCGGTCTCGGTAATTTTATATAATGCTTTGAAATGGAAAAAAATTTCCGATGTCACTTGATGATTTCGTAGCACAGATTCAGTTCGCTAACGTGTAAGTGTTTCCTTTGCATTATTTATCATTTATCTGCCTTCAGCATTTTTTGCATTGTTAATTTTGCATGGAATTTTCTTTTACGCATTGGACTTTTATTAACTTAACTCTTAGTTATTCCCATTAGTAATTTTTCATTCATAACATCTATAAGCTCTTAAGATTTATTAAGCGAGCACTTAATCTTTTGTACAAATAATTTTTCGTTCCCATCACTCATCAGCTCTCAACATCTATTAAGCCAACTCTTGATTCTTCACAATTTAATTTTTCATTCACATAACTCATCCCCTTCACTTCACCCTCTCCTGCACATGACACCAGAGCTACAGACTTGACTTCTGGTTGCATATCTTCCCAGACAGAGAGAGAGAGGGAGGGAGGGAGAGAGAGAGAGGGCTGCACCAGGAGCAGCGCCCGGGTTCTTCTTACATCGCGCGGTGTGACGCAGATTCCGCTGAAGTTGCTTCAGTTTCAGCCTGATATTTTGAGATATTACCCCACCTATCGGTAGGAGAATCTGTGACATTTTTTAACTATACGTCACCTATCAGTAAGAGAAGTTGTGACATTTTCTAACTCTACATCACCTATCGGTAGGAGAAGTTGCGACATTTTCTAACTCTATGCCACCTATTGGTATGTGAAGTTATATTTCTAATTCTACCTGACCTATCGATATGTGAAGTTTTATTTTCTAATTCTACCTGATCTATCGGTACTTGAAGTTATATTTTCTAATTCTACCTGACCTATCGGTATGTGAAGTTATATTTTCTAATTCTACCTGATCTATCGGTACTTGAAGTTATATTTTCTAATTCTACCCCACCCATCGATATGTGAAGTTATATTTTCTTACTCTTCCCCACCCATCGATATGTGAAGTTATATTTTCTTACTCAACCCCACTCATCGATATGTGAAGTTATATTTTCTTACTCTACCCCACCCATCGATATGTGAAGTTATATTTTCTTACTCTACCCCACCTATCGGAAAGTGAAGTACCCGGAGCCAGTTGCCGGCGTGGGCACATTCGTCCCCAGAGCGCCAGGCGAGGAGAGCTCCGTCTGGGCAGGTACGCACTCGGCCATGTTTGTGTATGTATTTGTTGGTCAGCTGCTTCAACGGAACGTAGAGGTTGAAATTCGTTTCATCAAATGTCATTTCTGACGTTCTTTCTTTATGTTCTCTTTCTCGATTTTCATTTCTAAGACGGGTATTTTCGTTTCAGTCAATTCAATACACTACACTTATTGATGAAGATGGATTTGTTTAATGAAAGAATAGTCCCCTTTGAATACGATACACCTCGCACGCGCGTACGCGTTACGAGCTTGTAAGCGCGGTTCTAAGCAAAGCATATCTAAGAGAAGTAAATAATAAAATACAATGGAATAGAATATATAGAATAGGACAACGGGAACGAAACAAGTGATCAGGACTTCTACCCAAGTCGTACGCCGTCTGATACCAATCACGCACAGGCACCAGAGTAGTCGTGAAGGAGCAGGGCAGGACAAGCCAGCGAACAGGTGATCACCACCACCTGCCTCCAATGACCACCATCACTACTACCACCCACTACACTTCTGAAAAGGAAAAAGAAAAAGGTATGCATACATATAATACACCTAATGTTTTCCTCACGTACTATATTCACTTAGTTTTAAACGAACGAGTATTTTACGATGGCCAGCAAAACAAATTTATTTTCGAAAAATTTTCTCCACACAATTTAAGTAAACTATGGAATATCGAAAATTACCAATCGATCTTACTGTGGGGCGGATACAACTTTTACTTTCACTGAAATTGAAGCAGTGATTTCTATTCCACCCTCAAGTCGCCACCTGGAGAGAGAAAGACTGATATGATCTTAACAAGTGAAGGAAGTAATAGAATTTATACGGGACGTCTAAGCGAGAGAATAACAATGATTGAGAAAATAACAAGTAAGAGAATTGACGCGAGGAAGGCCCTGCATCAAGTTTCCAATGTGAGTGGTGACATAACTCGCCACATGGTCAGAAATGTGCGCTTCGGTCTGTACATGTTGAACATGTCTACATGGTGGCTGTTGATGGGAGGCTTGAGTGGTAGTGCCATTGTTACGTGCCCTTCATTACGTACAGAAAGCATTAACGAACCATAAAAGTACCCTAAGTCGTGAGGAGCTCGTCCATTTCTTCGCAGCCTGTCGTCAGCGCCGTCGTGAAGTCTTTTATTGTCATAGCACAGAATAAATGCATGCAATGATCACGGTGGTGTGTTCACATGAGTGTTCAATGAGATGCGTCGGTGTTTGAAGTGGTAAGCCATGGATGTAAGCAACAAATCATCAATTTCAGTCAAATCAAAACTGTAAGCATCAAAGCCACAAATCATCAATTTCAATCAAATTAAAACTGTAAGCATCAAAGCAACAAATCATCAATTTCAATCAAATCCAAAATGTAAGCACCAAAGCAACAAATTAGCAAAAAATATCAATTGATAAACCATCAAAAATTCGATATTTCGATATTTTCGAAATTTTTTAAGTTGTTTCTCGAACGATTGCTTTGTTTCCCTATGAATGAAAAATTGCGGCCGTAGTTAATGTTTATGAGTAATTAGCTGTTGATATTGCAGTACATTGTCAGTTGTGTTCATTTCATCACTATGGTCAAAAAATTCTAAAAATAGTTTCACTACTTTTAGTGTATTTGAATAAAATACTCTGTAAGTTGAAGCAATTTCAGTGGTTTTAGTTTTGCTACACTGGTGAAAGGATCACAATGAATAAAGATGGTTACACTAAACACAAATACAAAAATTCCTAAAAAAGATCGGCTTGAAAAGTAGAAAGACACTACCTATCCGTAAGATAGGTAATGTCTTTCTACTACGGATTCAGTTGCCCACACACAGGAATTCATTCTAGAAACATGAGGTGCAAAAAACTTCAACGTAACAAAAGCATCAACACGAAACAAAGCGGGCAGTACACATTCGTACTCTCAATCACAGCTAACTTGAAAAAGTGGGAAGTGCAGTGAGTGTCCGGTAGTCACTTTCCTGAGTAAAAATACTAGAATTTGCATTTCCAGTCAAAAAAACAGCCGTAAACTACAGCCAAGGGCGACAGACTTAACTAATGAGGACGCCTCAAAGGTCTGCATGAACTGGACGGAGTCCGTCTACGATCAAGCAGTGCAAATCAGAAAATAACATTTGAATCTCGTTCAGTGAAGCAATATTACTGTGCATATATTTAGTACCATGTAGAAAAGGTGAAATATGTGAACCTTTAATGAAGCATTTGTCTACTTAAGTGTATACTGTGACGTCGTTGTAAACAGTAATAGAACTGTCGTCAAACGTTAGTACACTAAAGATATTAAGGCTCACGTTGAAATGCTCTAGGACACATGAGAAGGCGGCTAAATTTTTAAAGCACGCGTCAGTGAACAGCTTGAATCTACCGCTCCAAAACAGAAAGTTCAATGCATTGGGAACTTTTGTTCAAAGCTGCTGATGCGTCTTAGAGGTAACGTGCGCATAGGTCTGTTGCTTGCATTCCTCCATGTGTTAATTAGCCTTTACCGATGTTCCATGCTCCTTTGGAGCTAATATCGGTTTTGCCATCAAAGCTTTGATGCATTTCATAGAGGATGCCAACCTCCATGGTAAATCTTTCTGGATTTCTCAGAAATTTTGTCAGCGCGGAATTCTGTTGAAACAGGCTGTCCTGCTGTGCTCTGTTTCATTGAGAATAGTTCAGCCTCGTTTGGAAAATTGACATTCGAATGAACTAAACAAAATTAATATTTTTAACGTTAGTTGTCATCTAATTCTACATTAGTACGCGAATGAAGGGACTTAACATTTATTCTTAGAATTTAAGAAGTTTTCGAGTGAAGCATGTAAAGAGACACAAATGTTTCTCATCACTTCTACTTAAATGAACTATTCATGACCATCCTATGTTAACCAAAATTCTGTCGTGTATTATGTCATTATCGTCTTTGGAGACCTAAGAACATTTTGCCATTTTGAAATAATTAGAAGCTTCATGTAGGGATTTGGAAGCAAAAAATTGTTACAAAAATTAGCATCTTGGCTGTGATTCTGAGGCGGCATCTCCAGCA